>DWHU01001275.1:0-13153 GCA_018247975.1 Parides photinus | reverse complement strand
GGAGGGTTAGCGTCAGGCAGGCGGCCGGCTGTAAAAACCATTGCCAATAACCCTAGCAGTGTGTTTAGTACAGATGGGGACTAACACATTGCCCCAACCCCAAGAAATTAATTAGGAAAATGGGAAGGACAAAAAAAAATATGTTATATTTCTGTTGTGGTCTATGTGATACTTCGATCGTAAGTATACAATAAAAAAAATATTTCCGAATGAAGTTTCATGCACTGCGGCGGTTTAATCTGCAGTATTCATTATAACGATCAATTGGAGTCAATTATAAAAGACTGCTGTCTCCGCTCAATTGGCAATGTATGTGCATAATTTTTTGGTAAATGTACTTGTTGGGGAGATTAAATATGTATTACATTAATTGTAAAAAGATAATCACCAGTAACTACTTAAAATATCTATTAACACCAGTGCACTACTATGCCATGTCCACAATAAGCAGTTCGTTTTTTAATAGTAGTAGTTATTTAATATTGAAAATATTGTATATGTCGAAAAGGTATCCGTGTACTTCATTAGTTATCGAAAGTTTTTTTTAATACATTGCTAACTCTTGACTTCTATATTACACGGCGTTAGTTAAGTAACAGTGAGGCAGTGGATAATGAAGTGCTCTAGATTATAATTATTTGGCCTCCGCATATTGACAGCCGGACCAGGACTTGTGTGGCTAATTAATATACGAGAGTAGTAGGAGAATTAGAAAATCTCCGTCAACACACACGATTCAAACTACGTTACGTGGCCCGGGTATAAAACATGGGACCTTCGGGTTACAAGAGATTAACCGAGGCTCGACCGAGACATACTGTTGCATTACTAAAGTTAAAGTTTTCTCAATTCAATGTTTATACTCAGCTATGGACGGTTGCGAGGTGATTTATAAAATCACTTAGGACTTTAAATATTACCTTTATAGGTCACATGTGTAATGTGGTGCTTTATAAAGATCCTAACTGGCACCAAATTCTTAAGGACAGCACACCACCATAACATTCAAGCGCACTCCATCATCGTGCCGTTTGTTTATCATAAGCTAAAGTTATTAATTTAATGCAATTATAATTATAATCTTGTTTTCATTATTCCAGTTAGCACAATTTACGACACCGATGTACAGGGCTCCCGAGATGCTGGACACTTGGGACAATCGTAAAATAGATCACTCGGTCGACCTCTGGGCTTTAGGCTGCATACTTTATACGTTATGTTACATGCAGCATCCTTTCGAAGACTCTGCTAAGCTAGCGATACTGAATGGCAATTATAATTTGAACCCCAATGATCAACGATTTAAATGCTTTCATGAAGTCATAAGTAAGTATTTTATTTACTTATCAATATAACAATTACCTTAATAAATAGTCATATTCAAAGAAAAAAAAAAGGTAAATAAAAGATATGGTAAAATCGGCTTTGTTATATTATAAAATTTCGAGGTTTGTTTAAATGCGTTGGAATATAAATAAAGAGTGTAAATTGTAGGACTCAGTCATTTACTTAAGATTTTTTTTACAACCCACTTTTTGCTCTTGCTATTTAAAAATAATTCTTACTTTTGGCGAAAAGAACAGGACGTCACTTTGTGGTGAGCGATACGCTTCTACTTTTTCTAGATGATATCTACAACGCCATATTGCGCTCATTGCCTCGTGTTACAAGTTGTCAAGTCTCCTCTCCTCTAGAATTATACTAGCTAATAAAGTCTTTTAGACCGGAATACATTAAAGTTTGCACCACTGTGTATGCTACATTGCTGAACTATACCATCTTTTTAAATAAAGATCTGCCACAAATAAACTTCTTTTTCAGTTGTTTACTAAATACACAAATTTGTTCTCAGCTGGTTGTCTTACTGTGAACCCGGGGGAGCGTTTGACGATTAGTGGCGTTTTGGAGCGGCTGGCGGCGATAGCGGAAACCAACAACGTCAATCTCAAGCAACCACTCAAATTTGAGCGTAAAAAAGTTGAACAATCCGTGGCCACTAGCTCGCCAGGTAATAAGAAGTCAAGTAAATATTACACTACCATATCCTAAGAAACTCCGTCGCGGCTCACCCGTATATTGTGATTAAGTTAAAAAAAACACTGTTCCGGAATATGGATACAATATATTCGGTTAGAAAACGCGTCGATCATAAATTTAACCATCGTTTTCTATTGCAATTACTAATCGAGCTAATAATGGTCAAGTGTTTTTTGACTTTTTACACTCAAATTTTCCGTTTCCTACAATTTTTCGGATTAAATCCTCTAGATTTGTTTAAAAAAAAAACAAATATGTTGTGAGATGTCTTTACATTCCAATATTGTTTTTCATCATCAAAAAAAAAATACATCACAGAAGGTAAGAAAAATGTCAACTGAATTGTTTATGGAAAAGAATTAAGGTAGTATGGCATTTATTTGACTTTATTCAAAATACTAGAATTTTTTAAAGACAAATTTTTTTGAAGATAGGTGTCCTATTTTTAGTTAACAATTTTTTTTAAGGGAATTGTTTATAGAACCTGATGAAATATTAATATATTTAGGTCAATAATTGTTGTACGGTCTAGACACAGATATAATATGTAAAATTAAAAAATAAACAGAATTTTCATTGGTAAAATATAAAAAATAGTATATAGCTTTAATTTTATTCAATTATTAAGTCTTTAAAGCATGACTTGCTAAAGGAATCACAAATTTCATTAATATTAGTGAAGAAGTATTTTAAACTATTTTATATAGATAGTTAATATAACAGTAGAAAGAATTTTTAAATTATGTATTTTTTATAATTAGTAAATAAAAATCCGTCACTAGTTAAATGCATTATAATAAAATGCCTATATTAATCAACATTCCTTTATGGGGTTAGTTATATTTTATTCTATAAAAGAAGTAAAAACCCCATGTAGTTTTGAAATAGTTAATAACCATTATATTTTTATACAATTACTAAAGTACAGAACTGCTGAGGCTATCCACTATATTTAAAGTTAGATTAAGTTTAAGCTTCACCTTTCCTTTTCTCGTTTTGATTCTAAAGTGATTTGGTTTGTTTGATCGCTATCACTTGTTCGATAGCTATCACCATCACACTTGAAGCTCTGCTGCCATAACAGCGTTGCTGTGGTTGTGGTTGTAAGAGCTAGAGCAATCCACTGAGATTGCTTTATACTATCTACAATTTTATTGTTACCGTAACACTGAAATCAAAGCCAAGTGTTAGCCCATTCTAGATATTTTTTTCTACTTTTATGATTGAATGCTATTGTTTATTTGAGTTACTTAAGAAGAAATAACTGTTACATGTTGCTGTTTCATAGTACCTTACCATTAAATGGGGTATTAAATTAATATACAAATAGATACTATGTGGATAGCCATTTAGTATCGGAATGAAGGTAATTTGTCTAGTTATTATCTTTTTGTTAGGATAATAATTGAAGATACAAAAGGGAAACATGGGCTTAAACATTACTATAATTACTAACATGGGTTGTAAGTATTTAGTACATTGGTATCTGCACTAACCCAGTGGGAGGCTTCGTAAACAGGCACTGTCATTAATTTGGTTGGAAAATTGTCTAGAAAATAAAGTGAGTTGCTAGTCCCCGAGGCGTAAATATAGTTATAACACATTTTGTTTATATTACCAGTATTATTTGGATGTTATGTAATATTAGAAGGATTATTTCTACCTTCCAGAAAATACCTAAAATGATATAAATTTAGTTTAAATAACCATTTACTTGGAATGTTTTTTTTTATTTCATTCTTATATTATTTTTAAATATATGATTTACACAAGGACTGTATATCCATTCTAACTAGTAGTTTACTTTTTTTTTGTTTTTGCTGTGCAATTTTATTATGTGTATATAATACAACACATGAATTTGTTTGGTTTCAAATAAACGAGTATTTTGTAATTATCCTTGGTTTGTTTTTATTTTTAATACAGTTTATGAAAGCGTAGGAGGAAACACTATGATTGTTTGGATTTTATCGGTTACGTGGATGATGCGGGTAAAATAACTTATATTTTGCTTTTTTGCACTAATAATTGCTCTATGTTCACTATTTAATTAGAATTAATAAAATTGATACTGACAACTCGACAATTCCTAGTTAATCGTTTAACATACTGTTAACTTTTTGTAGGCTCTGGCTTGAGTATGAATAACCCCCTTTTTTCATTATAGACAACTGTAATCCGTATCGACACATGGTCAACGTCATAATTATACTCGATTTAATAGTAATTTCTCTTAGCTCATATCAAATTATAATTTCACAACCGACCTTAATATAATTTTTGATGTTTAAAGTTATTAAATATTTATTATCATCACCATGTCAAAAAAAAAATACATTGAATAGAAAAATCCAACCAAAATAGTTTTGTTATAGTTTTCAAATGTTAATTAATGTAAAAAAGAATGAAACGTAACCTTTTTAACAGTACGTCTACTTTTCAATCGATGTATCCTAATTAGTATTATAGAAAACTATAAAAATCATCATGTATTTTTTAATTTTGATGATTTCTGTTCACAAGAATTTGGTACCCTAAAACCTTTATTATTTTTTAGGTATCTACTTAGAAATTAGGTTACATGGAACTTTATTAACTTAGAATTACTATAAATTTATTTCCAAATAAAAATAAATTGTAGTAGAAGTTTGTGAAATGTTGTAAATGTAGCTCATCATTGTTAATATCTAAATTCTAACCTCAGCACACGCACTAACTTATCATGCTTTAATTGTTTGCCTTCGCATTCTAGCATACTAACTCTTAATTACTTATGTAACACGTAGAGCATAGGATATTGTACTACGCCATTTTCATTTAATTATCGATATATATATGTATTTATCGATAACTTAGTAATGTGTACATCCTTTATAAACGATGTGATAGTTAAGAGAAATAAGTTGAGAAACATTGCTTTTACAATTGGCAATAGGGTTTTTTTCAAAATTAAAATTATTTATTCATAATAAATTGTGTACTACTTTTAAATTTAAAAAAAATATATAGATTTTATTTGCTAATTGAATTATGTCAAAAACATGATAAACACGCACGGACGAACGAGTGGCCACAATCTTTTCTTCAAAAAAAGCATTAAAAAGTGTAGTTTTCAAGTACAGGACAAATGTTTTTGATTTAACTTTATTTCCACGGAATTATAACACCCTCATCGTTAAATCATAGTATTTTTGAGTCAAAATTAGATAATTGAATTAAAAATATTTGAAAAACAACAGACATTTTTTTCTCAGTCAATGTATCGGTCTGTGTAAGATTTCACTGTGAATATCAATATCTGTAGTTCCGGATCAGTTAGCTTGACAGTATATTCAAAAACTGTAAACTGAATTATAATTTCTTAACATGCAAGTTAATAAATAAATATTCATACATCATATATGTAGATACTATCCGATTGCTACTACAAAATTAATATGCATGCTACAATGCTTCCCCTTCGTTTCTATAGAATGATCATATATGAATTATAAGCATGTTTGTTTTTAATCGTCTTTATGAAACTAAGTCATGTGTCTGTTGATAAAAAAAAACATATTACAACACTTTAAAGTGCCTTGGTTTACCAATAAGAACCTAAGACAATGTATAAGTATGTATTATATTTTCTGTAGTACTAAAATGTGGCTTAATAGGTTTCCCACCCAGTCTTCATGGGTTGAAATAATTATGAATCAATGCAATGAGATTTATTTAAATTATTGAATACTTTTTTACTTACCTGATTCAAACTGAAAATTTATGTCTAATCATTTTTTTGAAATATTTGATAAATACTAGACACGGGGCTTAGTTTGATAAATTATTCAGTTAGATTGGTTTCGCATACATATCAAGTTTGTTTTTTTTTCGTTTTAGGTGTTTTCAACTTTTTCGGGTGCCCGATTGTTTTCTCATTTAAATGACCCGCGACGCATAGCATGAAACTTTGCATCGGACAGCACTCACTTTGACCGCTTGCGATAGACACATTGGGATATGCTCGCAATGATGAGTATTGTTTTTTATTTAAACATGTTTGTTTTACATATATAAATGTTATGTTTTTATTATCATAGCACCTTACGCACGGATCTAGACTTTATACTAAATTGTTTCGTTTAAAATTTAGGTTCTAATTTTTCCTTTAGTGTTATATAAATTATATACATTCATTGTACACATATTTTAAATGATGGTGCTTGTACCTCTTAATATTGTTTTTTTATTTAAATGCTTATACTATTTTTTAATTACTAGTGTACTTAATAGTTACCATGAGTATAATAATTGTCTTAGACAATAATAGTGTTATAAATGATGCAATAGATAAAGATTTCATATACATAATCTCTGTCCCAAAGAGGATCTAAAGTAATATGGATTTTATACTTTTTTATGTATGATTAAACATGTATATAACGTAAAGTGAAAATTAAATTTTTATTCCCGATTTTTATATTTTTGACTAAGTTTTATGATCTATTATAAATATTTTTAAAAATAACACTGCTTGGTTATATTCTGTTGGTATTTAATTATAGTCTAGAGTTTTATTAAAAACCGTTTGTTGAGGCGAAGTGACGCGTTACTCTACTGGTTGTTAGAGTAATAATATATATGGTTATTGGAAATAACAAAAAATATTTTAAAATCCATTCGAAAAAAAATATTTTTTACAAATTATGACTAACCCCGTAAAAGATATTACCCCAAAGTATTTTTTTTACTTATCGCAGTATTTTCTATACACTATTTGCTTGAATTGTATGAGAATATTTATACGTTTTATTTATATGTGATTGCAATACTACATTAAGTTCCAGACTTTTTAACACTAGGTGGACATAAATAAATAATCACTTTTTAATTGAACATTCCAGAAAATCAGAAGTCTCTGGGATCAACATTATTAGTTCCAAATGTTTCACTACTATACCTTTTTTGGAGTTAATAATAGAACTTGTTTACCATAAACGTATTCTGAACTAACTTTTTCTTAATAAAATTATCCTACTCACAGTCATTGTCAAACTTTTGGTAGCCAATTTTTTGGAAACATATTCCACTGAAAATTTTACTTGGTAACTTTTGTTAAGGTAAAAGATTGGATGGTTAGGTAAAAGATACAGTTGTATTTTATAATGCTGTGAACTTGACGCACTAAATTCTGGGAAAACAGATTATTTATTACAGTTCTAACAGGCTATCCCTGAGTTGGAGTTTTTATTACGTTTCGCAATAGTAACAATTGCACGATAAAAGAATCGGAAAAAAGTTTTTTTTACATTCAAAATATGTAATTTTTTTTGCGACGTATGTGTACTGAAGTATTTTTGTCATTTACTATATTTATGTTAAAAAATGCGTATACATTTAACTAATGTTTCCATATGTTAAATATTTTTACTATGTTAAACTAAAGTCGATTTCAAGTTAATGGAATAATTAATCAGAAGTAGTAATGTCATTGTATAATGTCGCAGTCTGTTGTGAATAAATTAAATAATTCATATTTAGGTAATCTAAATATTTAATATTTTGTTATATAGTTTATAGACAAGCAATATTTTTGTTACTATTAGGATTAAGTAAAACATGTAAGATATTTAATTTAAAAAAATAAACGTAAATTCAAATAATTTGTCTTGTTTTAGTAACAACTATCCATAAACCTCGACATGAAATGCTTTTTCATTTAAATTTAAAACTATCCCATCTTAAGTAACCGAGATATAGATTTAAGTTATTGTAATAACAAAATATTTTCAATTGTTAAACAACATTTTTCAATAAGTAGAATGTTTCCTATAACTTATAATCTCATTACATATAATTCACGCAGTAGAATAATAAAGTTCTCACAATACATTTTTGAGTAAAGTATTATTATACATTCAGCAAAATTTTGTATATTTTTTCCAGCCAACAAAGATATAACAACAAACAGTCAAGAAATACCAAATTCGCGACCGCCAGAACCGAGTCGGCCTCCGCCACCTGCACGTCCACCGCCAGCCGCGCAGTATCACGCACCGTTACCACAAGTACCTAATTCTGGCGGATTGTTCTCATCCATAAAAGGCGGAGCAGGAAGTTTTCTTAAAAATCTTAAAGATACTTCATCCAAAGTCATGCAAACTGTCCAACAGTAAGTAATATACTAAATATGTTATAAACTATTTATTTAATTTCGATTGTTAGTGATTCGTTCGTCTGTGAAATTGAGGCAATGGTTACAATGATATACACTACACGCTGTGTTTGCGGCAACCGAAACACAGCAGTTAAGGCACGTTTCTAGAGTAAGGTCGCTTTGCACTAGAACACAATAATGTTTGAACACCGTTACTCTAGTCAATGAGCGTTCCGATGGTATTTACCTAGAACAATGGTTTCCAAACTTTGAACTATGGGTCCCTTTTATATTGAAAAATTATCAATTGACACACAAGTGAAGATGTTACAATAAAGCATAGGACAAAGATTGTTGAAGTAAATATTGGATTTAAGGATACTATCCTTTTTGAAACATCGTTTTAAGTTCCTCATTTTTGTGAATATTTTATTGGTTACTGGTCATGAAATCTTGACTTTGGTCCGTGACCCCCAAATCAAACGATACTTGGCAATAGAAACCTATTACTCAGTATAATTGTTAGTTTAAATAATCTATAAAAGTATTATTTAATTTATACATCCTCACGAAATTGTTTCAGGTCAATAGCGAGAACAGATCTGGATATTAGTTATATAACTAGTCGCATAATTGTAATGCCATATCCATCCGAAGGCTTAGAAAGCGCATACAAAACGAATCATATCGATGACGTACGGGTGAGTAATAAATGTTTGTGCTGAACAAGGGGCGCTGTATTAGACAATGTAAATAAAAATATTAACAATATTTTTTAGTTATAACTAATTTCAATTTGTATTAAACTCAATGAAAACAGAAAAAAAATTGTCTGAAAACTAACCCAGCCGTTAGGTGATATACTGCCATAATAGAATACCTGTTATAGATTACTTCCATAAACTTTTAATGTCTACGGTGATATCTGTACTGTAACTTTTGTGATTTGGGATTTTTCTTATCCATCGAACAACAGGGGACATTTGATGTTAAATCTTGATACAATAATAATTTTAATTGCTTAAATGCTGACTAATGGGAAATACGTCAGAGTAGTATTTGCAAGCTTACTGTTGGCACAGTGCGGTTAAATTTATTATTGTTTCATGTAGGGGGAATACCTTCGTACCTGCCTTCCTGTGGGAAAAGAGTGGTTGTGTCGAACTTGCTCCGTCTAAAACCGAACGATTTCCTCTATACAGCTCTTTACGGCGGAACTACGAGAACATTTTATTCTTGAGGTCAAAAATGTAAGCGTCATCTGAGCTAGACGGTCCTGGGAGTAATTTTCATTTATACTGTTACTTTTGTAGAGAAGAACGGGCTCTACCGCTTGTGTGATGATATCGTATGTGTTTTCAGGCTTACCTAGAAAGCCGCCACCCGGGTGGAAAGTACTGCGTGTACAATGGTTGCCGTGGAAAGCTGAACTTCTCCCGTCACGTGCTCGTCGCGGATGCGTGCCGCACTCTGTTTCCGACGCCCGCGCACAAAGCCCCCTTACTGTCACCGTACTACGCTCTGCTTCAGCACATGTACCAGTATCTCGGCAAGGATGACAAGTCAGCTATTGTTATCACGTGTCAGGTAAATTGTGTCTATTTTAGTAAAACGAGATTATTGTCTTCACTGTTCATAACATTGACTTGACTTTGACTTTAATTATTTCGTTAAATTATTCATAACATTTTCAGAGCTTAGTTTTTATTTAATGTCGAAAGCGTTTTACCGTTCTAAATTCACTTTGTTCTGCTCAAAATACATTCGCAAAAATTCCTAAAAAGTCGGCAAATCATCATTTATTAAAAATAGTTTTATATATCGGACAAACAGATTTTGTTTTATATTATATTTGACAGGACGGAAAATTGATATCATGTATGCTTTTGTGCGGTCTGCTTCTCTACGCGAAACTAGTAACTGTGCCAGAAGATGCACTACAGATATTCGCAGTAAAGCGAGCACCCATCAACGTAACGCCCGCTCAGCTGCGTTACTTATATTACCTCAGTAATATTGTACGGTAAGTTCTATTAAAATAGATTAATTTGATAATCCAGCTATTTAGTACTTGCCAACAAAGCAGAACTATGTTAACTTTCGCAGTTTCTATTTTAACTGAATGTATATCAATGTACATTTTCCGTTTACTACTACTTTGGGGGTGTTAATTTTATGTAATAATATCATTACAAAAACATTATTAGAATATTTTGTCCTTTATTTCAGTCCAGAACCAGTACTTCCGCACTTCAGGCCTGTCTCTCTTGTGTCATTAACCATCCAACCAGTTCCCTTGTTCACAAAGGCAAGGTACGACCTTCATTCAATTAAATTTTAAATCAACAATTCAATCAGAAATTATCTTTGTTTAATATAAAATAATATATTTTTCTTCTGCTATTCATAGAGATGGGTGTAGGCCTTTCATTGAGATATATAACGAAGATCGTCTTATTCT
Source organism: Parides photinus (assembly GCA_018247975.1). Taxonomy (NCBI): domain Eukaryota; kingdom Metazoa; phylum Arthropoda; class Insecta; order Lepidoptera; family Papilionidae; genus Parides; species Parides photinus. Next base: position 2,519 of record DWHU01001275.1, on the reverse strand, counting down.
GTCAACGGTTCAAGAATACGATAGGATGCATTTGTACATGATGGCTGAAGGCAAGGTATTTATAGACACATGCATATGCACTTTTCTGAAATTTCAACGTAATTACACGCTTTTCTAGTAATAATGGAGTTGCGGACGCTCACATAAATGTCCATATGTTTGATGAGGTCCTGTCATCAATCAGACTACAATACGTAGACCTAAAATCATACCAGGGATCTCCGCGTTATAAGACAAGTGGGCAGTCACTACACCCCGGCGATTGTTAAATTACCTTATACATTTGGATTTCATATGGCTTCGCTTTTAGTTTTTTTACAAGAACAGTTTTTTTTTAATGTGTTATACATCTGTGCACAGGTGACTTTACCTCTCGACAGTACTGTGACAGGAGATGTAGTGATATCGGTTTACCACGCGCGACAGCAGCTAGGCCGTGTACACTCTGTGCCCATGCTCAATGTGCATTTTCACACTGGCTTCCTTGCCTATGATCAGCACGCCATCAAGTTTACCAGGTACACATCTGCACTCTAACTATTAAGTATTTTTAAGTATTAAATACGTACCCTTTCTCTACTAAGTACAACTTTTGTAAATGGTTCTTCCGATAATAATAACTTTTCTTGTATCGTCGAGATGTCAGTCTGGATACTTTGTTTACATATCGTTTAACTCCTGGAGACAAATTCTTATTACTGAAATCACGACGCTGTAGCCTTTTAATGTTGAGTATGATCAAGTTTCAATGTCACTGCCGATTGCTGTGTCGTCTAAAGAATATATTTCTAGATCAGAGATAGATGGGATAGACGATTCGGGCCCAGTGAACGAGCACTTCTCATCGAATGTTTCCGTGGTATTGAGTCTTGTGGTGCAGAACGGTGAGCGTCGCAAGCCTCGCTGCGATCTCTGGGAGGAGGACCACTCATTCCCCATCCGAACACCAGACATTCTTTTCTCAACAACATTAGAGAGGGACGAAACTATTGATAACTTTGGTGAGTATTATGTACTCAATACTTCTTCATACTTTATCACATACAAATTTCAAAAATATCAACCGTATTCCTTTTGACTGGCCTATTAACTCAGTTGTAAATGTACCTGCCTACTAAGCAAGAGGTCGTGGGTTCGATACCTGCCACGAACAATATTTGTCCTGAGTCTGTGTGTTTTCTATGTATGTTATGTAGTACATATTTACAAAAAAAAATGTATTTAAGTAATCTATCAGCTGTCTAGTACCTATAACACTAGCGAGTATACTCAGCTTATTTTCTTACTTAGGGACTAGATAGTCTTGTGTGATTTATCGAAAGATATTTATTTATTCCTTATATATTCATTATTTGTCAATTTACTAAATTTATTAAAATTTTACAAAAAAAAACCAACATTTCCCAACAACCTCGGTGCGTTGGTGATTAAAGGGGCTTTAAAAAGAACTCTCTAACTAAACTCGATTAAAGACGTTTTAGGCAATTGTGGTTAAAATTGAGAACACCTAAGTTTAACGAAAACTTGCATGATGATAAAAAGGATGTTTGTTTTTATTACTTAAAAGATCAATTGTTGTGTAACTCATTTTAATTAGTGCTTATGAGTATTATTGTTATTGTATTTGTATATTTTATTGTTATGCAGCTAATATACGAAGAAACACGTCCGCGATTCCGCCTGCAAGTATGTTCTTGTAATGTTTAATGATTGATAACAATTTAATTCTTTTTTCAGCATTTTTTTAATTGGACTCTTTATTTGCGTTAAATATCACTAGTGATTCTCCTTTAACTTTAATACAATAAAAAAAAACTCTTTTTGTGAATATTAGCGTGAACGAATAGTTTTTGATAGAAAATAGATGTATTTTTATTGTTTTGTTATTAATAAGATTTTTTTTGTCAGTTGTTGTTTACAATTATTGGACGTTTCGTTGTGAAATGACGTTTTGCTTCTGACATTTATACATAATAGTTATTTTCATTAGAACAAACAAAATTAATAAGATTTTAAAAGTTGCATTTTAGGGTAAGTGTATTAGGTTCCCGCACCCTTTATGAACGATAATATTAACAGTTTATGGATATCTACTTCAGCAAACATTTTCAATCACATCTTTACATACATTTTTTGCTCAAAGTAACAGTCATGCTTACTAACGCAAATTTTAATATTTTATAAATTTTCGTACAATTTTTTTTCAGTGTTGCTTTTAGTAAAATAGATACATATTTATCATATCGTATTAGTTACATGGTTACAGTATTAGTATGCTTTTTAGTATTAATAATTTATATGTATGTACAAGGAGTATTCATACAACACGGCATCTCATAACACTTTCTCTATAATAAGTTTCGTTAGTTTCATAAAAGATCATTATATTATTATAGCAGGCCGTGTTGTAGAATGGTTACCTTTATAGTAATTGACATATTCCATATTGTTATAAGTTTGTTTGAGTGTTCTTTGTCTAACATCGTCATAATATAGTCTATAAAGCGGTCATACGTACT
>DWHU01001274.1:0-13156 GCA_018247975.1 Parides photinus | reverse complement strand
AGAAGATTTCTGGCAGTAAAGACCCACGCACAGAAAAGTGTTTTTCAGAAATAAAATGTATACTTAAGTAATTCATTCTATTTATATATTTAATTAATTATTAAATGCACAATTTATGGACTGACTATTGACTATTTAAGTATTTAAGTATACAACTTAAATAAATTATTTGCTATATAGTTGGCGTGCACAATAACGGTCCACTCTCAAAGTAGTGTTGTGAGAAAAAACGTTTTGAATCGGTCATCGCCGAACTGCCCACCATGCTAATGATCACCTAAACAAAACAGGACAAAAAACCAACCTGAGCGTTAACAAAGCGAGGAAACAACAGTGAATAAAGGCGGTGAATTCGCACAATACCACACCATATTAATTACCCTTCTCAAGAATATTCAACAAAGGAAAGGGTTTAATAAGCTTAGAGTAAATAAAAGAGCCGTAAATCGGGGAACTGACCGCTGTCCAGCGACCGCCGATTAAAAAAATTCACGTATATAAAATTTTATGTGACGTTTAAAATTATAACTGCGATTAATACACACATTAATATTGTTTGAAATTTGTTCGTTTTCTCACGTAAAAACTTACGTTAAAAGTTAAACGATTTATAGAGAATAAGATATTTTCGCTTCATACAATAACTTATGTTTAGAAGTGGATCCATAGTTTTTAATTTTACTGGTGGCAGGTGTAAACTTGTCACCGGTGACCAAATCACTTCTGCCACCATGGATGTTTTAGCTAATGAAATTATTGCGATAGTGAAACTTAATTCCTCCGGTGAAGGCGGCTAGTAGAATTTGTTACATCTTTTGCTAATTCCGATTCTTTACGTATAAAAGAATAGAAAAAATATATTTTAAAAATTTTCTTTACTTAAGGAAGTGTTTGATAAATCAGTGCTGCAGGATTAATCCCTATTATCATTTACATACTTAATATTATCTAGTTCATGAATGATTATGCTGTCTTAAAGACTGAATGTAACTTAATATGAAGATATTTGAATTTTTATAGTTCGTCGTTACAAATAGCAATAATTTTTTTTTATTAAATTTTAAAGTAGGTACAACGTTACAAAAAACGTTATTGAACTCCAAAGCAATAAAATAACAATCATCAATAATTTCAGAAAGATTGTAATGTGATAATATTTTAACATTGGCTTATAAAGTTTATTCAACCCAATGCAAATAAATCGTAGACTAATTAAATCGTACAATTACCGACTACTTTAAAATATTTTAATCAGTTAAACACGCGAGGAACAATCACATTGAAATTCGGTTATTTTGTGTTTTTTTTTTGGTTATATTAATGTTCGTCATCCCTTTAGATATCCTTTTTATTTGCTTAACGTTCAATATCAAGGATACGTTTTTGTCTGCTGCTAGGAATTTAAGGGACGCTACTGGTCAAGCACGGGTCATAGGTGACGAACGAACTTAGACCCGGTTTGTGCACGTAGACTTCTCATTATATTTATTCGCATGTTTTAATTATTATTATAACCTATACTTTTTAGCTCAAAAGTTTTCAATAATAATTTTCGGCGAAAGATCTTAAAAAGTGGATACTTTTGCACTTACTATTGTCTAATGTTTTCCTTTAAAAGTAAAAGCATTGTTTTAAATATTATAAAAAACAAGTACATGAACTTTGATGGTTTTGTTAAGTTAATGTGTTTCCTTTTATTCATTATTTGGGTTGATAAGTGTTAAGAATTTTCGGGGTATTGTGTATGAGAACAGTGTGTTTTTCTCTTCTCTACACAGGTTGTAGGGTGAAGGTAAAGGTGTAATCGCTTCGTTTGTGAAATTCGCAGAACAGCTGTCCGTTGGTCACCTCCGAGCGGTGCCCGGTGACCTCATGGGATTGAGAACTTGAACTCGAAACTGACATTGATTTTTTTTTTATTGCCTTCACTGAACAACAAAATGGTTATAGAATTTTCATCAACAAACAAAATGTTCTGAAGCTTATTAAAAATATTTTCATAATTATGGAGACTTAAATCACAACATGTTTATATAAATAACTATCTTTGGACAAATCACTCAACACTGTGAAGTAAGCAAAGTAAGCAGAGTATAATCGCTTGTATTATAAGTACTAGATAGGCAATAAACTACTTAAATACTTTTGTTTTGTTAATATATATATACATATCATATATAGAAACACCCAGATTCTGAAAAAATATTTTCCATGGCAGGAATCGAACCCACGACTTCTTACTCAGTAGGCAGGTACACTACCAACTAAGCTAATTGGCCAGTCATTGTATATTACAATAGTTTAAGTATTCACTATATAATTTTAGATGATCGGGATGAATACATTTGAGCCGTGGTCCATTGGTCCGCGAGACCGGCACCAACTAGTGCACTCACAGTTGTACTTTAACAAGAATACATATTTTAGTACAAACCTATAGATTTGTAATAATTTAGTAGTTGTATTATTAAGTTAATTAATTTTGTATGTAATGTAGGTGGATTTTAAAAGTATTTGACAAACAAGGCTTCAAGTACAGCTTTATTATTGCCGCTGTAATTGTGATAATTAACTTCTAGTGATTATTTAATATGAAATTTTAAAGTAAAATACTTCCTCTCGATGTTTTTGTTTTTTAACTTTAAGTTTAAATTGCACTTCAATTTCTAGTTACATTTTTACGGAATATCATTTTGATTTTGATCTAATTTTTTGCAGTTTACACGACGACATAATAATTTTTTTATTTATTATTATTAAAAAAAAACGTTGTGGAACCCTTGCGAGCTCTTAAAATTTTTGTTTTATACACATCACCTGTTACTAATTATAGAGAATCGTTCTGAAGCTTTACTATTACAGTATTACTTTACATTTACAGTACATGATGTATCAGAAGTGCATTCATTGTGCAACGGGGTTCGGGCGAGTTATTCGCAACCCTCGGTCAGTTTGTCCGTCCGTTGATCACCTCTGACCGATGACCACTGACCTCATGGGACCGGCAACTTGTTCCATCCCGATCAGCCAACTTGCCACGACATTGAACTTCATTTAATAAATTATTTATCATGCTATTATTTCTAAGTACGAAATACTATTATGAATAAAAATATTATTTCCATTATTACAAAATGCTAAAGTATTTCTAAGGTTTATAACATTTCATACATAATACAACTATTTCAAAGAATTTGTTTCATAATTAGTTAAATATAACTTGTTAGATCTCTTTGTCATAAGAAATTAAAAGCAATACATCTATAACTAAAATTATCAATTAAAATATTGTGATTACTTTTAAATTTATCCTTTCTAAAAGTAGATATTGAAAATAATTCCCTTCTTAAATTCACTGTGATATTGCAAAAGGGTGCATCGAATCGCTTCGCCGTTAGCCACCTCTGACCTGCCAACGTCCATAGTTATTAGCATAACTTGTCTTTAGATGATCACATTTAAATTGATATTTTTAATGTTTTTTTTTATACAAAATCAACAAATGATCTGAAATGTATGCATTCCAATACATTTGTTTCAAGCGTAATGCTTTAAATTTCGTTTTAATAGTAACTTACATCACAATCGCTCGTCCTCTGTGTTGTATTGCTGTATTAGCAATTTCTAGAACAATTGTAATTAAAAAAGTTTTTGAGTTTGCATATGTGTTGTAGTTTATTGGAAAACGGCGTTGTACATTAATTATACAGTCTAAATACAGTGCAAATGTCATCGAATTAACATATAATACATTTAAAACGTTGTTAATATTGCAATTTCTACGCAAACAACTTATATGCATGTAAATTACGTTTCGCAAGTTAAACAATATGGTTCAATGAACGACGTAGCACTAAGTCTCGTGAAATACCTTCCTAAGGCCTTGATCTGCTGTGTATTTAAATTATAACATGCGTTTATGTATTTACATGAAAATTGTGATAATAAAGTAAATAAAATTGTCATTTTAAGTGAGTTAATCACCAATCAATAAGTATCATGATTTATGCATGCGGTATTTAACAGTAATTGTCTTGTTTTGTTATAACTATATATGATGTATGTATTTTTTAAAAGTGTTGTAACCATTACAAGCGTTGGTATATTAATTAAATAAATAAACCCAATCATTTTTCTCTCAAGAATCTCTTCAATCATTCGGTATTTTTCAGTTACCATTGCAAAGTTTCTGTATGAATTTAAGTAAGCCTCTGATTTATGTTTTTAATTACCAATTACAAAAATAATTCAATCTGTATGTAGATCATTGGTTTAAGCAACTAAAGTTGTGTATAGAAAGTGTGAAATATTGAAACGTCTCTAGAACGAATAATTATATCCCTTTTCATTATATAGATTTACATTACAAGCTACGTATCTAAGATGTGAAAAATGTATCCAAGCGTGTATAAAGTTAGAATCTATGAATAGATTTAATTCATGTAACTTAAGATGCGATCAATTAATTCCAAAGCCCGCGGGAGGAAGCAAATGTGTCTGAAATAAACCGTCTTGTCGCAGGTCATACGGCCGGAACTTTCCGATGACTCTTTTTTTCCATTTTTCATTACCTTATATAACTTTACAGACTTAATAACATCTAGAAATGACCTGATGTAACTAACAATGGTATTTTACTAATGATATCACTATAGCTACGAGTTAACTGACAATATTAGTAAATTACTTTTAAATATCTCCAGTTATTGTCAATTATTATCTACTAGTATCCTTTGTAGGTTTTTATATTTTTTATACTAAAGGAACAAGAAACTTATTCATTGTTTCCAAGATGGCGTTTAGTTATTATAGTTTAGTTTTTTCATTCACTTAATTCAACATATGCAATATAAACTGTTTGTTGAGTACATTCAAAGAAGAAAAAATCATGTCAATGTTCATTGAAGTACGAATTTCTAATTCTTAGTTACTGTTAGTGAGTTTAGTAGTTTAGCTAGTCTTGTTAGTCTTTTGATATTTTATGCTTTTAGTATTGTATTATCACTTTCTTGTATCTATGGCAGGCAAAGGTAATGTGTATTTTGATAGTATTTACCGGTAAGTAATAATAAGCCTCATCGCACATGTCGCGCATGCGCGGTACGTCCCCGCCCTCGCCTACGTGGGAAGTAGGAAGCTTCAATCTTTTTATTGGGAACTATAATTAAGGAAACCACCGCTGTAATTACAGGGGCGATTGCTAAATATAAAGGATTGGATTTTTATTTTATTCCTTTAATCCTTTTCCCAATTAAACTCAAGGAGCGACACTGTAATTTGGCCGAAATGAATACAGGTTAAGAAATTAACTATTTAGTACTAAATTCAGTAAACCGACATTGTTATTTGAAAACTGAGCCTAGTTTTTTTTTTAATATAAATGCCCATAGATGCTCATAAATGTTTATATTATTTACTTTGCTTATGGACTTCAGACTTTTTATAAAGATTTAATATATAAATTAAAATAAAATAGGCGAACAATACTTTTTACTAAAGTAGGTAGAGTTGTGGATCATGTGTTTTTACTTGTTAACTTTGCTACATTTTCTTTCTTGGCTACGTTCAAGTGAATTAAACACAATTTAAATTAAAATGTCGTCTTTGTTGTTAACTATGTTAGCGTTGTTATCTTCCATAATAATACAACAAATAGACAATATCAGCAGTTGCTTGCTTACTCTTTCACAAACAATCGTTGTGTACTATTAGCGATTTGGCCATTTAAAGGGCAATTTGCATAGACTGATAGTAGTATCAGTGTTGAACAAATATGTGTGGACGTCTGTTGACCTAGGTTCGGTTGCAGTCTACTTATAATAAATGTGTTACTTACTTACACAATAAATATCGAATAGAAACTTAAATTCATCATAATTCTTCTCATGGCAATTGTTTACATATCGGTTGAAGGATGACTTATACTTAGTTGGCAATACAACATCTATTCTTGTTGTAACTACTGAAATAATGTATGATGAGAGTACAATGAGGTTCGGAGTAAACATTCTAACAAAGTACTCATTATTATGAGCAGGTGTCCATACCTTCAGATTAACATTCTGCTTTGCTTCGTCGCTTCGAAGAATAAAATAAAATTAATAGTTCAGATGTTCATAATAAAAAACCATTGTCGACGGAGAAGTATTAGACAATATTGATAATTTTTTTTTTTTGGATATTGATATCCACTCGTTCTCCTGTGAAAAGAAGATAATCAGCGGTTTAGGGCCGGGGATTGATAAAGTGAAAAGAGTTTTTATAAATTTTCTTTGTATTTTACCTCAACTTCCTGCAGTAGGAGACGCAAACGCGTAAAATTTTGATTGTTCGTGTAATATTATGTTATTAAAGTATAGTAAATATATAATATCCACAATGCCGATTATTCGATGTAAACCGTCACAACTTTCCTTTGTCTTGAGTTATCTTAAGCAAATTACTAACGACTGTGCCAAGCGTGTTATATGTATGTAAAACTGTACACATGTACCAGTGGGTAAATGTAACAGTAAAACTTGTTATATTTATTCAATAGAAGTTTATACTATTATTAAATTGCCATTTATAAATTATTCACATTAATAAAATGTGTCTATAAACTCTAATAATTATAATCTGTCTTACTTTTGTTAGTAAATGAACAACTGAAAAAAAAACTTCATGTATACTTTTGTACTAAATTTTATCATTTTTAAATTAGCAGGTATATTAACTCCTAACGAGTTAAATTCAATAACTGGTGTATCACGTTATATCACCATTATTCATTTTGTTAATTATTAATTATTATTATGTATTTTAAGTACATTGTAGTCAGAAATATATTAATATATTGTGTTTATCTATGTGTTTTTTAAATATTTACTTCCATTTTATTGTAACGGAATGCTAATGACTGATGTTGTGACCATTGCGTTAGCAGATGGAGAATGCTATTTGTTTAAGCCTGTCCATTGTATCTTATTTTAGGCAATTATTATAGTTCTTTTCAAACGAATCAGTTATGAATTAAATCATTGTTGTTTGTGGCTACAAAATTTTGTTGGCTGGGCAACACTGATGGTATTTGTTATGATTTTTTTAATCGTTTAAAATTGAAGCCAGGAAGCGTTGACGTCACTAGCGCGCCGGCCGCGGCGAACGAGCCGCCTGTTGAGGCAGGCCAGACCACACTCGTCACGTCTCAATGTACAGACAGCAGATTATCTTAAAATATTTTAATTAACTACTTGCTGTTAACCTCTCTAAGAATAATCACAACTTCATTCCATTCAGGCTCTGTACACTATAAAAAAGCACAAAACAGCAGATCACTGTAAAACAATCTCGAAATTATCAACTATATCTACTTTATTTTAATCCTTTTCTATTACATCTTTCTTTTTACTTATAATTTATTTATCTTTTACATTAATCTCGAAGAAACCGTATTCGCGAGCCTTTAAACTGTTGTGAAAACTATCAATAAGTTTATTAGTGTAGTTACACAAATTTTATGCGGAATTCAACTATCAATGGTTATGTTGTCTTTATATTATCTACGTAATTAACTCCCTATTTAATGATAATTAAATCAAGTATAAAACCAGTTATTATCTTTTTTAATACCACATTTTCGTACTTCCCTATTCGTGTTTCCCTTTGCTTTAAAAACAGTTTACAGCGATCGACTTAAAACAAAGATAAATAGTGATAATATTTTTTTAGAGACACTTGAATAACATAAACAATCGTCATCGTAGTTTCATTGCTATTTCCTAATATCTTCTATATTTTTATTTACGACATTATTATTCTTAAATTATAATATACATAGATACGAAAATAACATTCCCTATGTGGATTCCTGTTTTTTTTAAGATTTACTAGATTAATCTAGTTTCGCAGCTGGTCCATAAGTAGTTTTAGGTTCATAGCTATAATTGTTACCAATTGCAGTAAATTTTTACGTCGCAGGAGAATCGAATACGTTCGATCTAAAACGGGATGTATCCCGTTCTGTAGAATAGCTACAATTTCAACTGTATTATATTGTACGAACGTAATTTTATTTCAAAGTAATATGTACGTTATTAAATGTGTAATATGTAATAGATAATAATGTTTGTATTGATCAAGTGGTTTTGGTATCAGTACCGTCCAAACGGAGTCAGTAAATAAAGGCTATGTATTGCAGATACATAGAACGTAACGGGAAGCGCAGTGTTACACTGCTTCAATAGACGGCGGCACGAAACCGATTCCATTGCCCGTTGATGCAATCACTTCATTCAAAGTTAAACAGATGCTATGTGGACGTAATGTTATATGAAAAGAAAGCAGTTACATAAATGTTTTGCCAATGAATACTTATTACCAGTTTATTTAAAAAGTTTAGGTTAAAACCGAACCAATATAAACAAATAAATTACGCAATCGTATACTTTATATTGGCGTTTACAATTGATTTAAATGATATTTACAAGCTACGGTTCTAGTAGGAAACTGCAATAATTTGTAAATATGTAGTTTCAGAGTTTGAAGTTCACTTTGATTTGAGACATTTGAACTTGATCTAAATTTTAGTGTCAGAATATAGATAGGGTACTAAACTATTCTTTATTTCACGAAGTACTTCACGTTAACTGTCAAATAAGAACTGTATTTATCAATTGGCTTATAAGTTTTATGAATATTTGTTTTTGTGAAAACAATAAACACGAGAATTTTAATAAATGTTTTTTATATTAACTACAATAAATATTTATTTGATTAATTATCGTAGAAATGATAAATATACAGTATGTTAAACAGTATGTTGAGGAGAATAATCAACTTAAAATAGCGTCGTCATCCTCCAAATAAACATGCTCCGTCCATCGAGTGACTAAATAGTGAAATCCGGTTGGGAGGGGCAACATTGGCCAGCTAGTTTCGACAGGCCCTCGAGGGGGGAGCAAGGACCAAAATGCCGTGGGGGGAGGAGGCATTAGAAGTGCAATGTCCTCGCTAACATCGGTGCAGAGATGTCTTGCCCGACTTCTCGCCCGCGCAACGAATACGTCAGAAAATTCTAGATATTTTAAAATCATGCCTATACACAAGTTCCTTTTATTTTAGATAAAGTTACTATACGAAGATTTAAACCATATTTAGTCATTCTAACCTAAATACGAATAGCTTAGATATATAAAACCAACATGGATTAAGTTGATAACGATAACATAAGTAAATTTTAGAATGCTTGCCTTTAAAGTTTTTAATGCTATTTACGCGTTATTAATTAGTAACATTTGGCTTTAAGGTCTCCCTAATGTTGCGGTATCGATGACCAAACCTAAAGGAAGCTGAAGCCATAAAAATTAACTCCATCCAATACGAGGGTGAATCCTGTTATTATGTTACTGCGGGTTTATATACCTTATTTTATTTAGTTTTTTTAACAAGCTACTCCATAATAAAAATGCAATCAGTTATCGCAACAACATCGCAAGCTAAAATTAATTATATCAATAAGCGAACGTGTAAAATATTGTTAGGTGCTTTAGATAAAATATTAATTGTCAAGTCGATTATTACTAAAGTTAAGCGGTTTTGTAATATTGCAATATTATATCTCTTCTTATTGTCTTTGATGTTTACGCAAACAAATTAATTTTAAGGTTTACCAATAACTAAGCAATGAAAAGGGCTTTACAAAATATTTAACAGATTATTGGTTTTCCGCAATCGTGACGCGTAGACAACGCTTATCGCAAATTTTGTCTAATGGACGATGCGTACTTTGGACGTTATCACCAGATGTTTAATGGTCATTTGCAATTAAGAATCAATTAAACTTCGAAGGTGACGTTCGTTAACATTAGCGATGACAAAAATATTCGAAAGAATTATTATATATTGTTGGCGTTTATATACGTTACAATACTCGTACTATGACATGGAACATTTTGATTTTGTAGAATCATAACTAAATAGTGACAGTAAATAGACAACTGTGTATTTATGACAAGCCCTATTAACCGACTTTACGTTTGACAAGCATGGCTGGTGAGGTAATGCGACACAGGCGAAAGGGGTGCGGAAGGTGAGGAGCCGGACTGAGTCTTGACCTTGGTGTAGGATCGAAGCGATGCTCGCGGTCCCTGACCTGACTATTTCGAGTGGCAAGTGCAGTGATGGCGGCGTATGCAATGTGCATACCGAAATAACCGCCTGCTTGGACGCCCCGCCCGCACTCACGCCTTTTTACGCCTCCACTGACGCCAGGATATCACGAATGAGAATCCTGTGTACCTACAGTTACACAATCTTGATATTCTAAGCCTTCACACAAGTTTTATTCACGTTATACACAAAAAGAGCAACATAAACACACAGGGACATCTAAAAGTTGTTATTTTATCTTAAACTTAGTTATTGAAATTTGTACAAAAGATTAACTAGAAAGTTCTAAAATTTGTTTAACTTTTAACACTATTTGAATATATGTAACTACCAAACTAAATTAATTTCGATGACAACAAATTTGATAAAAATTTTCGACATAAGCTATGAAATAAAATACAGTAAGAAAAAAACCTGTGAGAGTGCCGTGTCTTTGATGAACGAGGGAAAGGGTCTAGTCAAGGCTGCAGACGATGCACTTTCACAAGAACTAGCAGTGACAAGATGCATCGCTCATTTCACTATAACGACGCGTGTCTGTTTGTATTTGATTTAAACAAGTTAATAGACATATCAAATGCATCATTACTTTTCGGTGAGTTTAGTTTATTTTAAGAGATTATACTTTGTAAATACAAAGTCAGGTAAGGGGTTACGTTAAACTTAAAAAGAAGAGCATCTGACTCATCTGATTGTTATATGCTATAAATTCAGATTTTAATTTTTCATAGTAAATGTTTACACAAAATTGATTATTGGGAAGATACGTATTAACCGTGTTCTACTTATATTGTTTTGATATCATTATAACTTTTTACTATTACTATTACGACCTTTTTTTTTCAAATTAAAATTAGTTCTATCATTATATTACAGGATACCACGTTAAAAGTAGCTCCTGTATGCGGCAATCAGCCCTCCTTGAACACATACAACGTGCATATGTATGCTTATTACAGTGCATGTGTGAGTAACTAATCTATTGCGCCCGCGCTGCACTCAAGGTCACTGGCCAACGATGACGCAGCCCATCGACCAATTTTAAATTCGTTTAGATGTCACACTGACTTTCTAAAGTGAATTTAGCTTTGCTATATTATTTGGAGCGGATGACGTGGACTAAAATCCAGAGAATATACCAATAAGCACATCATTGTGAATGTATAGTATGACAACATTACACAAGTTTTTTTAAAGGTTGAAGTTTATTATATCAAATATGCCAAAGATTTCACAAAGTAGATATTTAATATCGTGTGCACTGAAATACTTTTTCTATACTCACTACGTAAACGAAAGAAGATATTTTTTTTTAATAGAATAAGAAATGTAGACAAGTTAAATATAATAATTTCTACAACGTCTGTTCGAATGCAGTAACAGCAATGTTGAAAATTTTAAAGGATCTAAAGATAATTTTAAGGAAACGAAATGTTCGTGAGGGCGAGACGCGAGGGTGGACGCAGACGGGTTCTGCCGAAAGACTTTGTATTGTAGCGTCCGGGAGCGCGGCCAACGACCTGCCCAATCTCCGCTGCATTAGCATAGCAAGCAATATTCGTGTCTAGCTTGGGCCTGTGTGCGGGCGTGCGTCTGTGCGTCTGTGCGCCGCCTGCGCCCGCGCCGCGCTCCCTCGCGACTTCACTGTACCCCGCATGTGTGCGTCCACCAACACTAGAAACATCGCTGGCAATATTACAATAGAAACATAATATGTTAAATATAAACTATTTTCGTATTAGAGATTTATATTTACTTAACTTCGTACATAACCTTGTTGATATGATATCTGATAAATGAATTGTGGTTTTCATTGAATGTGTCCTAATGTCCAAGGTCTAAATAATATCTGTGTTTTTACTTGGAAAATATGTGCAATCAGTTTGAAATACTTATATCCGTTGGATATAAGGGACAATTTAGTTACATCTTTGTATACTCAAAACACCATAATATTGTGACAGACTTTATTCTTTAAAAAAACAACATTTGGTATTTTAAATATACATAAACCTTGTAAGAAAGATTTTCTTTAACCTCTAAACTTTCATTAGTTGTTCTCTTCCCCAATATTCTCCACTGATATGGGACTTTATATATGATATTATTGTAGATAATGTCTTATTGTCGATTATAACACAACTATTAGGTTACACACGCACACTTATGCTTGTGTGCACCGACCACGTGTTTGTGTGAGGGAACGCGGAATGCGGCGTCGCTGATATAATTTTTGGGTTCGTAGCAACGTTTGATAATAAGATCAAGTTCAAAGGGCCAACTGCTTCTGATATAATTTTTAAAACGCGTTTCAATAAACAAAAATGTTTTCTAGTAAGCTAAAGATTTCTCTAACATATTTATTTTACAACACAAAATCATCAGCGAAAACGAATGAAATAAATTTTATATCAAAATTCTTGACAAAACAGCCTTGTCGTTGCTCTCGTCACTTCTTTATCTCTATTGACTATCTATTGTGAATGCTAAAGTCATCGGTTTATTTATAATATAAATGATATAAACTAATCCACTGCTTACTTTATACTTTTATTCTCTTCTGTACTCAGCTCGTTTTTATTCACAAATTTAGATTCAATATCTACAGAACAAAAGCGTCTTTCCCAGGATAATTCAAACCAAGGGTTACTAAGTGAACAAGATGGCCGTTAAATATGACAGTAAACTTTTTCAGGTATCGTGTAAATTTCTATGACACGAAGTTTTTAAACGAAATACATAAACAATGAACTGAATATGTTTAAGTTTTGTGAGGATTGTTACGTTTTTGTTCAAAATAATTTTGTTTTAGAAGTGATTACTTTAACATCAAATGTACATAAAATTAATCAAACATCAGTACAATAGTCGAATTTAACAGCTCTTGTTGCACTTGTATATTCAATAAACAAAGAATCTAAGTAATGCGGTCGTTGTTTACAAGTCAAAATGTTAACTTATGTAAAATGTTTGGTACTGCCATACTCACAAACGAACTAATTTAAGC
>DWHU01001273.1:0-13164 GCA_018247975.1 Parides photinus | reverse complement strand
ATATTATAGAAATAAGTAAGTTATATAATATGTTAAACTAGATGTTAGTAAAATTTTTATGAAAACACTTCTCCATATTTTGGAATATTACTGTGAAAATACAGTCACGGAGAATATTTCCTTGTAATACGTATTTTGGTATTAACATGTGACATGTGAATGTGACAGTAACATGTGAAGATTTATATGTATGGAATAAAAAATAATATTGTGGGAGAAGGCACCGAGTCCCAGCAAAGGTAACATTTAGTGGGCTGTTAAAATATATTCGGAAATTAAAAACAGCACTCCTGCTTTTTTTATTTATTATTGTCGTAGATTCAAACTCAATGTAGGCACTAATGATGGTGACGTTGAATACAAATGTAATAGTTATTATATCCCATTTAAGTACATTTTATATCACTTGTTTGCTTCTAAATTATAAATATGTATACGTTTAAATTTTTTTCACGCTTAGTTGTACGTCAGTACGTAGAAGTTTGTACAATATTGTAGGAGGATGATGAATTCGTAATTGCATTCAAATATGTATAACAATCTGATCTATCCCATTTTTACAGGTTGGAGGAGCGAGTTGGTGTATTTCTTAACACCAGTACTTATTCTCGTTGTTGCTAACGTTGTGCTTTTCTCTGCTACTGCGCATCGCATTCGATCTATTAAACAGGAGACAGCCATTTTGAAGGGATCCGAATCTGCAAGGAGTGACAAACTCAAAAAGGATAAACAAAGGTTTTGAATAAACTTTTAATAGAATTTAAACAACTAAAATAAAGTTTAAATGCATCTGCTGAGATTGTAAATGTAAATGTATAAAAATTTTCAGGTAGAATAATGCAATTCTACCTCACTTTTTTTGTATCCTTTAAGGATGGTAGCCATTTCTTTTAAAGATCTTTCGTACAAAGTATTTCCTATAATCTTTTACCTTAAAATTATTGACTGTCACCTGCCCCTAAACTACTACTGCTACTAAAACTACTAAAAGTAGAAAAACTTTTATATTTAACTTTCAATTTGGTATATTTTAATTTTTTTTTCTTTATAGATACGGTCTCTACCTCAAGTTGTTCATAGTAATGGGCGTAAATTGGACTGTCGAGATCATCAGTTTCTCTGTCGGAGGTTCCAATTGGTACTGGATTCTGATGGATATATCCAACATTGCTCTCGGAATGTTTATTTTTCTCATATTTGTTTGGAAGAAAAAAGTACGCAATTTAATTGCAAAGAAGTAAGTGTCTCTGTTATAATATTTAAAAATTTACCAAAAATGTTAGTCTTTAATTGAGTCAGTTGTATAATTTTTTTTCTGACTGACATCGACTTCATAGGTGGCGTAGTGTACGCGGGGTTCAAGCATCCGACACCGCGGCTTGGGCAACCAGGTCCAGTTCTGCTCCGACAGAAGATACAAGGATCTCTCATGACGAGACAGCTATACGCCTCAAGGACATGCACTGAAAATAAGGTAATTACTTTTTATTCCTTATTTCCGTAGCACAGTGAAAAATTGGATCTATATGTTATGAAGTTTTTGTGAACACTCTTATATTATATCTAAATTTCTGCTATAACAGTTTCGCTGTGATCCAGCTGTCAGCAGAACCAGAACATTTTGGTGCATGCACAGAAAACCTTTTAATTTTATTCGAGTGTTGTTACAGTCATGTATTATAATTGAGAACAGATGTCATCGTTTTCTCAATAAAATAAACAACAACGAAAAAGTTTAATGCAATTTTTACTTTTACAGATATTTCCTGGCGTTTCCGACACGGAAAAAAGCTTTGCCGTTTTGAACCTTTTTTGTTTTTATGAAACTGAAGTATTTACTACAGAAGAGAGGCGTTGAAACGATCAACTTCCACGTATTGGTTTCTTAATTTTTCCAAGAACATATATACAAGAGAAGTATTTATGGCTAGTCATATCGAACAATTAATAGCTATATGTTAATTAACCTTTATGCAAACCTTTATCTTAGCAAAGCGCTTTGTGTTATGTAAATTTGATTTATTCCGTAAATTTATTTAGATAGTATGTAACTATGTTTTATTAACGAAGATGAATTAACAACGAAATGTACCCAAATTTAAATAAATAAAATGTAATAATTATTTCAATCTCTATAAATTCTGTTTAAATTCCGTTTTAAGTTTTCATATCATATAAAACCAGAACTGAGAATTATTTTGATAAAATTAATACAGCTAGTCCGCTATAAAGTATTATTTGCAATGTAAATTTTTTGAGTTATTGCAATGTTAAAATTTATAATATAATTATCATACATATTATAATTCTTATTATTGTATAGTGATTATTGTAAAGTATGATGTAAGCACGAACTGTCTCTCATGGTGGCACTATGACCGTATTGCACCTATTTGTATTTGTATGTCCCATATTAATAAATGTTATTGTGCACTCTATTGCTAAGTATAAGTTGCAGCAAACCGTTAAGGAATTCCATCTATTAAAATCTGTCTTTCTATTGCATACATTAAATGCACCGTTTCATTATGTGGTTATGTTAGCAGTTACTTGCGGCACTTACACAAAGCATATATCACACTTATCAATAGTTTAAACAATTAATTAGTATTAATTATAGCATTTTACTCAAACGAGTGTAACATAGGTAATGATTTATTTAAAGAAATCAAACGCAAGTCTCTGGGTAGCCAATATAAAGAGAATAAAAGTAAACGGGCAGGCGGCTGGCATCACTGGAGTAGCTGCTAAGTTACTGACTTCTAAATTGTATTTCTGTTCTGTTTAAAATTTAGTTTAGTTTAGATTTTTATAACAATCTATACATAAAAAGCCTTAGCTATTATACTGTACTTATGTAAAAAAAAAACCACTGGTAGTAAGTATTTCAAATATTTATTTCATTATCCTTTTAACGTTTCAAAACATAAACAAGGCCATTGTAATCCTGTATTCAGTAATTATCATAAATACCTCTGTAGAAACAAAATGTCGTTATACGTTATAACGTTTATTATTATGAACGTTATTTATTACATTTAACATTTACCAAAACAAATTTTAAGAACGACAAACCACCGATCTTTAATTAAGTCACTAATGACTCATTATTACTATTTACAAATGTAGTGTAATGTGTTATTAAATAAGATGAAATACAAGTTTTCAATGTTGACTTCTTCTTTAATAAATGTAAAAATACATACAGTTCTTATTTTCATTACTCAACTTTTCATAACATGAATGATACCCTTTCTAAAATATAATATACAGAACCATTTATAGGAAAATTACTTATATTTTTAATGTTAATGCCAGGAATCGAAATAAATAATAAATGTGATTATTTTTAATTCGTTAAAAGGCTTTGTTGCAAGTTCACGTAACCTTTACGGGTAGTTCAGACAGTGCAAATGACTTCCTTTTTAAAACAGGAACTCTGTACAGAACTCAAATAAAGAACATAGTACATCATGCTGTATTTTCTTCAGCGTATATGTGTGATGAATGTGTTGGAGTCCATCCATCCACATATCTGGGTGAGTTTAATAAAGTTTATTATTAATAGTTAGATTCATTCCTTATAAAAATTTTATATAAAATAATCTGGCTTAAAATTGATTAAAAAAAGAAAGTCTAGCTATGGATTCTAAAAAGAAATATAGATAAAATATGTTCTTAAATATAACTTAAATATGTAGTAATTTTATAGCCACGACGTTGTGAAATTTTAAATAAAAATAAAAAAACTTTGGCTCATGCCAGTGCTTGTGAAAGTTCCAGTATTATATTAATTCAATATCCAAGAATAGTAATGTTTGTTTGTAATTTCTGTATGCGACGAGATGAGCAGGACGTTCATCTGACGGTAAGTGATACACTACAACATACTGCGCTCGTCGCCTTGAGACTTAGTAAATGAGAGAGAAGCAGCAAGTATTCGAATTGCATTAGAATCGAGAACTTCGTTAAATAACTAGCATCAGTAGTTAGTGAATCCATGTTTATTTAGTAGTGTATGACGCGAGTGACACAATGGCAAATGTTTTTCACGAAAAAGGCAAATATTTGCAATACACCCAAAAACAACAGTTTCATGAGTTATCATCATCATTATCATCTTAACCGATGACGTCTAGTGCCGGAAATAGATCTCCTGTACTAGACGCATTGTAATGGAGAGATATATTGCGAGATGTCATAAAAATACTACAGTAGAGAAAATTCTGTGTATTAGAATTGACAAATTACAATTATTAGAGATAAAATAAAAATTTTATTAAATAATATATGTTAAAAGCTAAAACAGTGAAACATTACAGAAAACACAATTTTTTGCATGTAATGATAAAATTTGGACTGTAATTATTTGTTTTATTTCTTTTTATAGTCTGTGTTCAAGTTTAATCCATTTGACACTTAATGATGACATTGTGATAAAGTTTTGTTTATGTTTATACGATCTACTAACTTTAAGCTTAACTTATATTTTCTGATAGGTAATAAAAGTCTTGTTTATTTTTTTATCTCTTTTTGTTTTGTAAGTAATCATGTAAAACTTCATTGAGTTCGTCGCACATTATATATATTCAATAATTTTTTTTATAACAGTTATAATTATCCGTTGTACGTACAATAAGAAGTATTATTAAAATTAACCTTTGGACTTACAAAAATGTTTAACTCAGTTTGTGTTATGTCATTTGCTGTAGTGATTATATCAGTAATTTTTTCATACTTGTTATTAAAGAATGCAGATACCGGTATGTTTAAAAAAATCGTATGTAAACCACTAATATCATGTAATATATATCTAAATTGAACTACTTAACTGTTCCAGAACTGAAGAAAATGGCTACTAATGGTCTAATTTTTGTGGCTAATGCCTCCAAAGTACACAGTTTAATACCCAAAGTGTCAAAGTTAGTAAAAAACGTATTATATATTAACATTGAGAGTGGTTCTGGCAACTTATTACCCATTATTAACAAGCAAATTGTGAAAGTTTATACCAATGTGAGTACACGTTTACAAGGCTTGTTTGAGATATATAGCAAAATATCAAGTTAGTTCAAAACACAAGTTAACAATTACAGGCATCATCACAAAATGTAGATTTGAGATTTATTTTGAAGACCTTGAGTTCATCAGGGGAAATACAAACAAATCATGCAGTTGATCTCATAATTTATGATAGTGAATTAGCAAAAAAAAGTAAAGTTCTCCAAAAATCTGTTATGAATTTGGGTGCAAAGTATACAGAAGAGATTGTTGGTTAGTGCAATAAGTTTGAAACTTTGTAATATAACAGTATCTACTTATTTCACAATATTAATTATTTTTTAAATTAATTATCATTCTTTAAATGTGTTCACAATAGATAGTCAGGATGTAGAGGAAATTACAGCTAATGAAAAAATTAAGACATATGAATATGTAGCAGTTGGTGGAACCTTTGATAGATTACATAATGGACACAAAATCTTGTTATCCCAAGCTGCTCTGAGGGCCATCAAACATTTGACTGTGGGGGTAACTGATGTAAATATGATTCAATGTAAGATATGTTTATGATTTTGTTGTATGTTATAATCATAAAATTATTTTGTGACAAAATAAATAACAGTGAGAATTACTATGAGTAATTGGTTTAATAAAATTAAAACATTACTTGAAGTTAAACCAATAAATATCTAACTTTTTTGTTCTTCATTGAACTATCAGATTTAGTAAACAATTGTATCAATTGAAGTCTTGAAAATGTATATTAATATAATTTTATCAGAACAACAGTATTTTTTTATTCAGTGGTAAATTGTAATTTAACTACCTTATTCTCATTTTTGTGAATTTCAGCAAAAGTTTTGTGGGAATTAATAGAACCTGTGGAAAAGAGAATAAAAAGTATCCTTGATTTTCTAACAGACATAAACCCTGACCTTGAATATAAAGTTGTTCCTATACAAGATTTGTATGGACCCACAATATCTGATCCAAAGTATGAGGTTAGAATTTTCATTTACCATCAAGTAACCATTTTGTACACCCTTATTGTTTTATCAAATAAAAAGTTTAAATAATTTTAGTTAATCGTGGTAAGCGAAGAGACATTGCGGGGGGCTACAAAAATTAACCAAAAGAGAGAGGAAAAAGGGTTACGGCCACTTGACACTTACGCTATCAAACTAGCTGCAGATTTAACACCTCAGCGTACAGCAGAAGAAGACCCCAAAGTTAGTTCAAGTAACCAAAGAATGAGATTACTTGGAACAATGCTGAGGGAGCCTGAAGTAAGAAAACATTTAAGTAAATTTGTTGATACATTTTAGATCAATATTATATAACATGATTACTTTATTATAAGAATTGCTTTTTTCCTACTGCAATTAAGCAACGAAAGAACTTGTCCACAACCTATGTCATGCTGTGGACTACCATCCATTGGTTGACTTGATGACTATATTTTATAAATGTAAAATTTCTTCTGTTGTAAATGAATTTTAATTTAAAAATGATGAATAAATGAATTTTATTTTTGCAGAGGAAAACATTGGCAACTTCTCTGAAACATTTTTAATATAATATTTTCATAACAGATCAAGTCATACCACTGTTTTTGGTTTCAGCCGCATCCACTTATTCCTGATCGACCTTATATAATAGGATTGGCCGGAGGTATTGCAAGTGGGAAGAGTAGTATTACCGAGAAATTAAAGTCAGTACTAACATTTGCTAGTCTGTTTTTTTACTCCAAAGTGACAAGATAAGCAAGACCAAGAAGACATAAACAATGTAACTGTCGATATGATGAACACTATAAAACATCGTATTTGTCGCATTGAGACTTGTCAATGTTAAGTCTCTCTTCAGTCGAATAATTTAGGTTTAAACCTTTCAATGTCAGTCTTTTGGTAGATTGTTGACAGTCAATTAGGTGGGTTCAAAAAAACCCTACCAACAACCGATTTTGGTAACAATTGACATTGAATCGTGCCATGCACCTCAGTGTTACCAATAGTTTAACTACTGCGCCTTGGAGGCTTTACAATATTTTTTTTTTCATAAAAATAAACTTAGGAAGGACTGTTAGATAGTAAATATACGAATATGGGTGACGAGAAAGACTATGTTTACTATTTATCAACTGAAATTGCATAAAACACTCAAAAAGTAAATCAAACTCCTATTTTCAGATTAAAAGGAGCCGCGGTTATTAATTGCGATATAATAGCTCATGAGTTGTATAAGCCAGGTCTGCCTCTTAACAGAACACTATCAGAAATTTTTGGTGAACACATCATCACTGAAGGAGGCGAAGTGGATCGGAAAAAACTAGGCCAGATCGTCTTTAACGACAAGGTGAAGATTCATTATTTTTCAATCAGCTGATATATAATCCATCATATGCCTCATGTGACAAACATATGTTGGATACGAAATTTGTGGCAAAAGCGAGTTCTCCCTACTAGCATCAAGTTTATGGGGAAGGAACGTTAAGAGGAAATGAGTTACATCCAAAACCAACACATTTGTGTCATATGACCATTAAACATCTGCTAACGTTCACTTGTTTCGCATCATGGTCTTGATTTTCTGTGAGAGAAAAGGTTATCTATCCTATCAGGAGGAATATTATGCTAGTCCTTTGTTAAGATTGTAAAAAATAAATTTCAGAATGAGTTGGAAAAATTAAACCGTATAGTATGGCCTACAGTAATAGAGGAGACACAAAAAAGAATTAAAGCTTTAGGTCAGGAGGGTCATGAAGTCGTGGTGATGGAAGCAGCCGTTATGATCAAAGCTAAGTGGTACAAGTTCTGTCACCAACTGTGGTCCGTAATAATACCGCCAAATGAGGTAAAAGCAATTATTACTTATATTAATAAATTCCAAATAAAGATTCTGGAATAACTACACTATGCATTAGCTAGACGTATGTGGGAATAAGAATAAATACTAAAAGAGTTTTTACACAAATTTTATTTACAAGAATTATGACAAAGATGATTTAGAGAAAGGAGTATGTTGTCAGATGATGAATGATAGAAGAGAGAATTAGTGAAAAAGTTAGTTATTTCAAAAGAATATGAATTATAATACTAATAAATAAATATCTTTGAACAATTCACACAACATCAAACATTTATGCTTTAGGTATTGTACTTTTCTTTAATCCACATCCCACATAAATTTTTCGTTATATCTTGACTAGCAATAGGTCTCTGTAGAGTGAGTGTATGGATAGGTTCACAGTACTTTAATCTCCCGGTAACCATGTGTGCTAATATAACTCAGTTTTCAGTTCCAAGACCATAGTAGACAGCGAAATACAGGGGTAATATGACTTATCAGCTTGTATCAAATATCTTGTTATTTATGTTTTAACTATTTAGGGTAAATATGACAAAGCATATATGTATATGATGGACGTGTCAAAATAATAATACGTTTTGAAACAGGCTATTAAGAGACTTCAGCAGCGTAACAATCTTACGGAGGAAGAAGCGAGACAACGCATCGAAGCACAACCATCGAACTCTGAACAAGTGGCACATGCCAATGTCGTCTTCAGCCCGTATTGGAGCTACGAGTACACACAAACTCAAATCGATAGGGCCTGGGACCATTTGCAGAAATATCTCTTAAAATCAAAAATCTAAATAACGCCTAAGTATTATATATATATATATGCACATCAAATGTAAGTAATGTAGTTAGACAAGCGGTTAAATGATTTAGAACATAAATACTAATATTGACGTTCCATGTTTGATTTTTCAAAATAAAACGCCTCAGTTTGTAATTTAGGACACCGCGTTTAGAATAAAATAAAAATGTATACCTTGTCACCTTAAGACATTATTGTAATACGTTCTGGCATATTTTATGAAACAAATTATTTCGAATGCTCATTGAATAGCGAAAACATGATGTCCAAATTTTTTTTCTTATGTATTATCTTAATAATTCTGTTACACTGTTAAAGTATTTGTTTATATATTTACTTCACAGGGATTATTTGCCAAAGAACAAACAAAACTGCTCCATCTTTATTTAGAGGTATAACAAATTACATAAATTTATTGGGTATTTGCATAAAACACGAAAAAAGGCATTTAGATACACCAAAATAACTAGGAAAACTATTGTTTATTCTTTTGATATAAGTGACGCGTTCTCATCAATTAACATTAGGAAAATTAGTATGGTTAAGGCCCATAGTTTGAGCCAATCTTTCAAAACTTAAAAAAATATATATTATCAAATTGTATATCATTGCAATAATGATATCTAGCAGGTTATATACTTTTTTTCACTGTATTGTTTTATATAATTATCATCATGATGAGTAAAATTTTATGTATTTCAAAATAGGTAAAAACAATTTATCATGAACTTATAAGTAAAGAGTAATAAGGAACGGTCTATACAAGAGATAGGGTCTACAAAAATGTATGGTGTTTCTATTGTTATGCAAATGTAAACATTTAATTTTATTAACAGCTATGTGTACAACATTTCTTTTGACTATATTGATTTAAAATAACTGAAGAACCATAGCAATAACTTGTGCCTTAAGACTACGAACCGTTCGAAAGTTATACGGTATCTATTATCTTCGATCGTTGATTGCGACTAAGATTTTTGTCAGTTTAAGTGTAAACCATTGCATTTTCACAGTTTTTCACTTACATTTCGGAGCCAGTAATCGTTAGTTGCAAACACAGCTTAATCTTTTTACATCATATGAAGACAATTTATTTGAATTTTCTAATTAAAAATGCATTTTGTATATAATAACCATTAAATTTTTTTTGTTGCTTAACTAATGCATAGAAAATGTTGTGTTTTTCATATTTGCACAAAGTTATTATAATAAATTTATCAAAAATCTTTACGATGCTATTGTTATTAACAAAAATCTTGTTTAAGTTATTTTTAGTTTTTTACTTAAAATTATTCTGGGTGATGATCATATACATTAACCTGTTTCAACCTTAACTATTTTGAATGTCTTTATTACTTGACCTGATGTGATAGTGTAATCACAAAAATTGGTTCCAAATCCAAATCAGATCGTATCGAATGGTAATATTTGAAGTGCTGGGTCAATTATTTTTAATGTACAAAATATGAGCATCATTGGATTATTTGAAGTAGTTGGTGGCGAAAAGCCTTTAGGAAAACATTAGTTATCATAAATCATGCCATGGCTAATTATATTTGTTACGTTTTTCCTGGGAATTACCAACGGACAAGAAAAATTTATGATACTTCGGAATAAAGAAGATCAAAGAATTGATATTATCGTTAGTATTAAAATTTCTCTACACGTGCATTTAATTGCAGTGCTGTTAATTCGTTAACTTTTTAAACAAGATCCGAATGACATACTTCATTTATGTATTATTTTCAGACGGACATAATCAGCACCAATTTAAAATCAAATGGTTGGACTAACATACTCTGCTTTGGACATTTACCCGATAATTTTTATATGAAAATTAAAGATCTCAATTTAACTTTTTCTATTTCAAACATTGACGTGGAGGATGATTGTTATATAGAAGAACTTGTACCGTACCATTCTAATTTTATTATTATCGACTGTTTAAACTTTGAACAGTTTGAAGATGTCGTGACCAAATTGGTTACCATACCATACTGGCATTCGCTTGCTCATATTATTTTATATTATCACACTGTTGAAGACGTTAAAATGACGGCGAAATTGTTTTATATCATGTGGTATTACAAAGCCATTAATCTTATTATCATTCAATATGATGATGCTAAAGACATGCTGTACGTGTCGTATTATAATCCATACACTAGTGAACCTTACCGTTATAAGAATATTTACGGTTGTAGGTTAAAGAAAAAAATCGGTATGCCTTTTGATGACTTTAAATCTGGGTTTAGTTGCGAAGAGGGTTGTCAAAATCTACCTATAAACTCTAAAATAAGATTAAATTTCTTGGGAACTTGCCTTGGATATGAAACGCTTTCTATGAATTATAATAACATGTCAATATTACAAAGTATTAATTTATTTGAAAACAAAGCCAAGAATTTTTACGGGTATCCAATGAGAGCATTCGGAGCTGAAGTATTGCCATTTTTAGAAATTCGTAATTACAGTGACGGAACTTACTCTCTTCACAGAAGAGATGCCATGATTTGGAACACCATTGCAAAGATAATGAATTTCACAATTAATTTATCTCCTGCCGAAGGGTATATTAAGAAACCTTTCGATTATGATTTAAGCATTCAAATGATTTTTTCATTTTCTAACAGACATTTTGATTTGTTCCTTTTTCCAGTTTATCAGTTTGACTTAGTCATCGTAAAAGTGGATAACACATTTCCGTATAAAGACAGCGGTGTATGTTTTTTAGCCCATCGTGCTGATTTCGAAACCATTCTTTTTGACGAAAAGTTGTTACTGAATAATCTTGGATTAGTTATACAGTTTTTATTATGCTTTCTGGGCTCTTGGTTTCTTTTCTTTATTTTTAACACGGAACAGCGAGGATTTGTTAGTTTAGATCAAGCGGGGAAAGATCTTGTAAATACAGTAAGAACCATATTATCGATTGGCTTATGTAATCCTCCTAAACAAGGCGCATTTCGTATTTATTTATTTGTCTCACTTTGGAGCTTTTTTATAATTAATTTCTCCACACAAGCTGCAATTATATCATTTTTCTCTGCTGCTAAGAGAGGAAAAGAAGTGAATACGTACGAGGACATTGCTGAGAAAGGTTATATCGTTGAAGGAATGGCATCACCCGACGTTATACTTCCGGACTACAAAGAAGTATTTCGTGTTATTAACTCGAGACTTGTTTCTAACAAAGATTTATTCGGATGCGTAAGAAAAATGGATAACGACAGTCACAGGTTTTGTTTACTGGATTGTGCGGTTTGTAAGTATTTAGAAAGGAACGAACTGAACGATAAAGGAGAGCAATACTTACACGTTGCAAAAGACAAAGCGCATGGACATTACCTGGAAATTGTTTTCCAACCTCAATCTGCATTAACAGAGATCTACAACAAAAACATTTTAGCTATTGTTGAAGCTGGCTTAGTGACAAAATGGGAACAGTACAGATTTACCGAAATTAAGGAAGAAGCACCGATCAGACCTCTGGCATGGGATGATGTCGAGGGAATATTTAAATGTTATGCTCTTTTTTTAACGCTGAGTTTTATAATTTTTTTATGTGAAATAGCGATAAAACTAATTGAGAAAATTAAAAATTTTTGTTCCAAAAAAATCAAATTACGTAAAAATCTAGGACTTGTAAAAAGAAATGAGTAGTTCGATAATAAAGTACTAGAAAGTCACGTAGAGCTTATTGCCTTTATGTAGATTTATTAATATTACATAAGTATATTTACCATTAAGTGAAGATGAAGAACGTGAAGGTAAAGTCAAGTTATGTTGAATGTCAATTGGGAAAGGCCTTATATAAAATATTATAAGTGAGATAAAATGATCTGAAAAATATTCATCATGTATTCTGATAGTGAAAGACAGAAATTTGTAGTATCTTTAAATGTATAAATTAACTACTATTTTGATTAATTTTTAATATCTTTAAAATGATTCAGTTCATAGTAATATTTTCTTATTCATAAAAATCATATTTACATTTCTATAATATGTGTTTTACGTAGAAAATGTATAATCTTATACATAACAAATCATCCCTCTCATAGATATGTACCGGCTCTAATGAAGTTTTAGCCAGGGCACCTACATACGATGCACGGTGAGACTTGCATCACTTCTCACGCGAAGCCTGAAGATAAGAAAATAGTGCATGTATATTAGTACACATTATTATGTAATTTTTTCGCTAAAATGCGTAATTACTGAAATGTTCATATTATTAATTAAAAGCAATAAAAATTTAAAAACGTTTTTTGAATTTGTAACCTGTGTATGTTAAAAATTAAAAAACGTATGTTGTAAAAGACTTAAGGTCACCAAAATAGCCCAAAATATTGCTAGACTCAAATGGTTATGGATAGGACACATTATTTGTCCCCGATAATCATATCATTAGAGATAGGAGTGGCCGAGCACGGAAGGTGTCCGGCCTGTAACCTCCCTTTTATGTAGCAATGCTCGAGGGCTTCCTCAGAAGC
>DWHU01001272.1:0-13171 GCA_018247975.1 Parides photinus | reverse complement strand
AGTTTGGATGGAACCTGCGTCTTCGAGTCATGCGACCTTCTCATGGATCCATCAATCATGAGTTTGGACAAAAATCAACACGAGAATTTCTATAAAATTATCAATGTATAAGTTTGTTAATAGCGATAACGAATTTCCGCAATTTATTCGTCGCTCAAACACAGCGATAGCAGCTTGAAACCGGTTCGAACCGGTTCTACGTCCTTGGTGGTGCACTGATAAACACCCGACGTTCCGGTGTCCGGAGTTCGACAGTAAAATTTGTATCGTTTGAAAATTTTGAATGTATATATCGTGGGTAAAATTAAAAACTCCCACCAAAGTAACGGCTGTGATATTTTATGTTATATTATTGGTTGAGTTTTTTTTTTTGGAAAGTTAATGATTGTTATAGGAATTTTTAAAACAAATAAATGTTTATGATATACTGTTTGTTTATTCATTTTCTATAACTGTGACAAACTACGGTAAGTTGAAGAAAATTTATACGCTTTTTTTACTAATTTCTCTAATACTTGATATCATTTCCATATGATATCGATAACAATATGTAGATTGTAAAGTATGCTCCTCTAGAATACTCAAGTTTTTATAAATCTGCTGTATACCTCTTTGAAATCAAACCAGGAACTTTCTTATTACACTAGAGAGTATAAGAAATATAATCATTATAATAATAAGTCAACTTTTAAAAATAATATTAAGTTCAAACGTTTTTAAAATTTATATGCTATATTATACCAACCATTTTAATACATAAGATATTACCCCAGTAATTTAGATACAGAAAAATATAGATTTTGATAAATAAAGTTTGGTAATAACTCCCCGGACGGTTTCTACTAGTAAATATGAACTTATTAAGTCTATAGAAATGGTAGGAGTCAATGAAACGATTAATAAAAATCCATAAATTATTTATTAACTATCAGACAATATTATAACAAGTTACCATATGTACAAAACCTTCGCTAATTTTATGTTTAACTTCATCTAGTATTTCGTATAATATAACACTTTGACTTGATCATTGGTCTATTTGTTCTATGCGATGAGAAAATTGATAATTTACATACAAGACAAGATGGCGGAACGGAATACAAACTCTATTCACATTCACATACACAGCTCCAATTACTTTCGATTAGGAAACAATATTATCATTGCTTAATTTCTAACATTTCAACAAAGTTAACATTAGCAGAAATCATATTTCCGACATTTAATTACTACAAATTACACATTCGAATGCTTCAGTTAAATCAATGACCAATCAAAGCGGGCTCGGTGTCTCAGTGATGAGAGCGTCACTATGGTGCTGGCGGAAAAATACCAAAATACAAATCGACGAAAAATTTGTAACTAAAGTAAATGCAAAACACATTAGACATATCTCATCGTCAACCAATTCGTATTTTCATACTTTCGCAATATTTTATACATTAGTGCGTCGTTAATATTATAAGAAGTTTAGTAGCAAAAAACGTATTTAGTAACGTTAGCAGCTGGTGCGGCACCACGCCCACGGCCAGTGGCCACCACCAGCGCGGCAACAATACAACACAAACTGTTACGAGAAGCGATGTTAACAAAAACACGGTGGATTTCAATTAACTTTTGTGTTAAGTACAAACTATTCAAATAATTCGATTTTCGTTGCAATCGTAAAAATATAACAAGTGAAAGAAAAATTAGAAATAAATGCCAATTACACTACGAACCGCAATCAACTACGAAGTTATTTAAAGGCAGCTACGTTTGGGCCAGTCGGAGGCACACTGCGCCAACTTAGCTCCCTCGCCTTAAACTTAACAACTTAAGCGACACTAACGCGAGATGATCGCTCACTTAACTTACCCATCCCTAAACCTATCTCTTTGGATAGTCTTTGACTCACTAGAATAGAATTTACACGGATTTGATTGACGAACTGATCCGCAGGCGGCAAACTTTCAGCTAACACAAATAACATTTGACTTCCCGCTTGGACGGACAGACGTGAAGATCTCTTACTAAAAGCGTGCCCAGGTCTACCTCCAGCGTTTTGTGTTCCAACCGAGAGCTGCTGCGGTACAGCAGCGCCACCTGGCGGTCCCCAATCGACAATACAACGAGATCCCGGATCAGGAACTGAAACGCATCGCTCTAGTGTCTCATCATTATCATTATCATTACTAACCGGAAGCACTACTGTGTTCACGGTTTTATTACATTTTTAATTTGAATTTTCACGAGAATTATAAATTCTTTACAAAATATCATTACTTTTGTAACATCAGTAATTTAAATATGGTATACAAAGATTTGTATTGGAGCAAAAAACGTTAAAAACCTTTAAAATGTTCAAAATATTATTTCCGATGTTATTAATCAAAATTTCATTTAGTGTTTTATTTTTTATCACGTCTTTCTCGATAATGAGTACAAAAATTCGATGCACTTGTATTTCTTTCCCGATATCTGGTGCTATTGTTGATCGTAGCCGTTGACTGAGTTATAGGCGACTAATGCAACCAAGTCATAGTCATTGAAACACAAAACGGCTGAATTTCCCCACCACCATTCACATAAAGCCCAGCCAAATACCCTGTTCACGGCCGATCGCCGCGATCTGTTAAATCTTCCAACTTAGCTCCATTTACATCGTGCCTCGTAGTGAAGAAAGGGTTCTGAGGCTTCCGACAGAGAACTTGATACTTCTTCAGTATTTGAAATGTACAGTTGGTATTATTACAACAGATTCAACAATTTGCAAAATTTACGCCATTAGAAAAGAATCCGATAAAAGTTCGTTTGGACTTGAACAAATAAATTTTAACGTTGACCTTAAAAAATCCAAAACTTTCGGTATGAACTTGCTCTTTTGTTGCAAACACAAATTTTAAGAGAAGGTTTAAATTACTGGAAAATAGATTACCTATATTAGAAACTAAAACAATGGTGCCAGATAAATACCATGAAACTATCAAGGCCTCGATGATTTCTAATAGTGTCACATCAAAACCAAATCTTCACTAGAAAACTGCTTTGTTTTTAGAATTAACAATGTACATAAGAAAACTACGATTTATTTACATCTGCAGTTACAGCTCGCTATTCTGTACATTAAAATCTATTTGTTACATTTGGGGTTCTTTGTGTGTCGTTTTAGAGTCGATTGTTACCTCCGGGCTCATTGCTGCCACGTTTGTGAGATGAGGTGACGTGTCTTGTGTTAAGTTCATAAAACTCCTAGCCGATCTATAAGGAACGCGTTGGACGTTAAAATGCTTTGATAGAATGATTCTTGATTACAACTTCCTAGCTATTGCAGAATGTACACTCGTATGCTCTTTATAATACTGAATTACAATTGCTGCATTGATGATGTTAGTTTGTATCAAAGCATTTCTTCGTCGGGATTTCTTTTGTCGTAGACCTCTTGCATTTTCTGCTGTTCTTTGACCTTCTTCATCTGTGCGTAGATGGAAGCAGCTTTGTAATTGATGGGCCCGTAGTCTTTGAGGTCGACGTCTGCGTACACGAACTGGTCTTCAGGTCTAAATGGCTGGGGAACGAAAAAAATATCTCTTATTTAACATAATTTTTGATAAAATTTTTTTTTACATAAGAAATGAACTTCATAAGACATGTTAACCATATCTGTATTTGCCAGTTTCATAATGGGATATTGTTTTGGTTTTCTAATTATTTTATTGATAAACAATATCACCGAATGGATAAACAATATATAGAAATACACATAAATACGAATTTATAATAAAGCAATAGGTAATATGTGTTAAGTGGTTGTGCAAATGAAGCAATTTAAATTTTAATCATAATACGAATGAAGAAATATTAAAATTGGATCGCAAATACGTACAAACAAGAAATAGAGTTAGTGTCTACTATATTTAAAGCAGAAAGTTATGTATGATACAATACACAGTACCGCTAAAAGCCAACAATTTTATTATCTAATTTTGGAGTTACCTTATTTTTAATAAATGTACGTGTCGCTCTTGGCAAAGCGTCCCTAGAAAATAGAAATGGAAACTATCACAACATTGCATGGACATGCTTCTTCCTTGAAGGCATTTACTAAAGTCTGGTGCAGTGGCGACATGCTTTCATGACAAGAATTATTATGCTGTTAAGCGAGGCAAGTACCACCTACCCACATATTACCATTTGAAAATCAATATCATATTACCTACATAAAAATTAAATGAAAAGCACCAGGTCTCTTTTAAATTTCTTCAAACAAATATGGCTAATAAAAATGCTGTCATTGAAATTGTTAAGAGTTACATAAATTTTCGCAGTGAATAAATATTTTATTACTACCAAGAGGATATTTTAAAATGTGTCCGCTCTGTCGTCACAAAGAGTCGTATTAAAGTAGTCACTTACTTCTCAGACGTCGATCTCGTTGAACTTAAGAGTGGCGTAGTCACTCCTGTGCTGGCCGCTGCCTTTCCTCTGACTGCTCAACACATTATTCTTATAACTACTGTTAGTTTCCTTGTTAGTATCAGCATTCCCTATAGAGTAGGTGTCGTATAAATGTTTATTTGAATTGACTGTATTTTTAAATTTTAAATTATGATTACCTAGAGCTAAGTCAGCGTACACTAATTTTTTTTGTTTGGATCTCTCGTCCTTGGGACCCAGTGTGTTGAAGTTGGAGCTACAGTTGTGCTCCGGGTTTATGTTTCTCGAAGAACTTGATATGTAGTTCCCTTTCAATAGTTGCAAATATGATTTTCTTTCTGAATCACTGTATTCCGGTTCTGGGTAGTTTGGTTTCTCGTAGTTATCATACACACCGACACACGATAACTTTTCTCGTAAGCTTTCGGATTTTTTTAATCGATTAAGTTTTTGGCTGTTCTTATCACGGGTTCTGTTTAGTGTTTTGGTGTAGTACTGCACGTCACCGGTTTGGTAAATAACGGGGCCTATGGTGTTGTTATAGGATCGTTCTTGATCTACTGGGATCCTCTTATCAACTCTTATTGGTTGGAAGTAACAGAAACTGTGGTGCTTCTGCAGGGGTATCTGGAAATTTTTCTTATTTTTTCCCTTAGAGCTTAAGTTAGTGAAATGATTTCTTTTTTGCATGTATTGTTGTTGTAGTATGTTAGTATTCTGAAATGAAAAGTAAAGTTACTGATGAAGTGTTAGAAATATTAATAAATCAAACGAATGAAGAAAAAATGAAACGAAAACATACAAAGCGGTTATACCTGAGCGATATCACGGGTTATACTCATATTACTTTGCACTGAGTTACTACGTTGGACTAAAGTTTTTTTTGGTATTGGCTTTTCGGATAGTTTTGGTATTTGTAAAGTTTTATTTGCAGCTATAACCTGCTTTTTTGGTAATCCAACCTTGTTGATACAGGCTTGGTCGTTTAATTGGTTTACGACTGATTTTACTAAAGAAGTTGACGGCAAAGTTATCGAAGTGTTTCCTATAATTCTTTTCGGAGTCGCAGCGACAATGTTGGGCTTTACAATATCTCGGACTGAATGCTCATCATTAGTAATATCTTCATTATCATTTTCAACATCGTTTTCTTCAGTCAGGTTCAAATTTTCAGATACATTTAAAACAAAATTTTCTGGAATCCTTTTAGGAATGCCTAAATTACGCTTTGTATTAAGACTTGGTAATACTTCTATATTAGATAAATCATCTACGGACTTGGAAGTTCTAACGGGACCATCTACAACGTCAACCGTTTTAATATTAGTTGTGTTTATAAGCGGCATCGACAAATTAACGTATACATGGTCAGACTTTAAAGGTGAATTGAATGGTGATATCTTTTTACGGGGAGCTGGTACTGGTTTATTTAAAGAATTCGTAGAATTATTCATTTGATGATTCGATTCTTCGTATACTTGTATCGAGTCGGTTAGATTTTCAAACTGTTCCACTCCACTTATATCAGATTTTAATCTAAGCAAGGACGGATAGTTTTCGTAAATCGCATTTTCGTTTGCGGTGACATCTTTGTCGTTGTCGGACTCATCGGTGTTACTTTTGTTGTTGTTAATTTCATTGAAATTTTCTCCGTACTCTGTATTAGGATAGAATCTTTCGATGTTTCTCTTTCTGATGATGCGCATTGATTGAAATTGCGGTTGTTTTTTATTGTTTCTAGTATTAAGAGAACTGAACTTTCTTTTGTCATCGTGTTCAGTTACTTCTTCATTGATTGTCGGAAATTGTTTTAAAAACGTCGATTGCATTGGTGTCAGGTACGGATTAAGTAGTACTGTTTGATGTAAAGGATACATCTGCTGTATCGGTGATAGCACTGGAATCCCATAAGCGGCCTGATATTGTTGATTTGTCGCGGACGTTAAAGGATAATTTATCGCATTTTGAACGAACGGCGGGCAAACGAGCCGCGGCGTGAACGACGGATTGGTTGTTAGTTGTTTTTGCAACGTTTCTAATCCTTTGTTATTTTTTTGGTTAGTCTCGACCACTCGGGGTTGTATCGCTTGTACAGGCTTCATATCACATGCAAAGTAACAAAATTAAGAAAAAAATAAATAAATGCAAATCATAATTAAACACGCAAATTATAAAACAAAGGAAAAAAACTGTTAAATTTTGTAACACAAATTAACTTTTTAATTTGCTTTCCGATTCAAAGGAAAAAATTGAGCTTTTTGAAAAGTATAAAAATATTCTAAACCAAAAGTGAAAATATTCTGCAGAGTTTTTATAGTAAGCTATAGTGTCCCACGAAATCCGAAAGCAAGTTAATTTAAGAATATTTAGATTTAGTTTTTTATGAATCATGTTCACTTTGCCGATATTGTAATACGATAAAAGCGAAAACAATATACATAGGGTGTTTTATTAGAATAATTGCGACGTGTTACCTTATTAGGTGGTTGCTGCAAGCCGTGGAACGGAAGGTTCTCGTAGAGACCTGGGTTATCCGTTCCTAAGTTACCGTTTGCTGCATTATCTACGCCATTCGTAGGTGGGCCTGTAAAATTAGCAAAAAAAATAACCGTTAAATGACTGAATTTGTATGGCGGAGATCATTTCAGTGGAAGTTTATAAAATATTATAGTAGCAAAGCATTTGTTTAAGAATTATAACATTTTCAATAATAAACACTGTTTGAAGACTGTGCGCACTTTGCTATTGCTTCTTGTGTGAAAGCGATCTAAACAAAACATATGTATTCAAAACTATATTATTATCA
This sequence comes from Parides photinus, assembly GCA_018247975.1. Classification (NCBI taxonomy): domain Eukaryota; kingdom Metazoa; phylum Arthropoda; class Insecta; order Lepidoptera; family Papilionidae; genus Parides; species Parides photinus. The sequence continues at coordinate 5,949 of DWHU01001272.1, read as the reverse complement.
CAATATGTTCAATAATTATTTTACATTTGTCTTTAAATTTGTAACTGGGACATATTACTTACTGTCTCCAGGCTTTTTTCTCTTTCTCGCGGCTCTCGAATTGGCGTCAGTAATAGATTCAACTCTAGCATTTGTTGGGACAGTTCTATCAGGCCTTTTAAATGTTACAACTAAAACATGCAACAATCTATTAAATGCAAATAAAAATAAATAATACGTGCATTTTCATTATGGTTTCTAGCAAACTCAAAAAAAAACCATGCATGAGGGAAGCCAATGTTGGTACGTGATGTGTGATTCAACTGCGGAATGTGTGACAATAATTCAACAATCTATATTACTAATTCATGTTTGTGTTTAAACGATGATATCGTTTATTTTTTATATTTGTTCATAATACATTTTATATTTTAAAAAAGCTCGTAAAAATAATGTCAAAATATTATCACACTTGTTAAATGTAGTGTCATATAGTGTAATGTAGATAACATATTATGAAAACTACCTCCTTCAGTAACAATGACATTCGGGGTTTCGCTTTGAAAGAACGACCTAATTCTTTTCTTGGGTATACCATATCCAGTTTTACCCATGTTCACCAGCGACACGGCTCTCTTATTGGATTTGTTGATCTTTTTATATTTCCCGCTGTCGTTGTCTGAGCCGTTGTCATTTTTCCTTCTTAAATTCCTTATGATTCCCGATACGACGTTCTGAGAATGCCTTTTAGGCTTTCCGTTCTTTTTGGAATATTCACTTTTAGGTATTCTATTACATTCACTCTGGTCTTGATTTCTTTCGAGTATTCCTAAATTATTTTTCTCATTGTCCACATTCTCGTTTTTGCTTAAATTGTGTAGCCGTGTTTGATTCTTTGGACTTAAGGTGTGATTAGAGTTAACATGCACCAATACACCTGGCTTCAGAGGCCACTTGTTAGGTGTCACCACAGTTTGTGGTTCGTTTTTTCGTTCGAGTTTAGGACTTTCCATATCATTCGTATTATCAATTCTGTTACCAGATTTGTTCGAACTGATCGTCGCTTCTAATTGTGATAAACTCGCTTGCAGGCTAGTGTTGGGTTTGTCTTTAAACCTGTTCATTTCTAAATTGTGCGGACTGCTCTGCGAGTCGACTAGTCGGGTCCGGTCCGAGGATTTTGGGCTAAATGATAAACTGATACGCGGCGATAAAGCGGGCAAAGCTTGCGATATGATTGATTGGGCTATAGACACCTCGTTCAAACAGCTACCATCCGGACTATAACGACAATAACATGGAAAGAAAGAAAATGATTAGGCTCATGCGATGAGTCGTTAAATTATTTAAATAAAGGAGTGTGAAACTTAAAGAACATTAACGTTGAAATGAAAAGAAATAATACCTACAACGAAACAATGAAATCGATTTTTATACTGAACTCTACTAATACCGATAAAATACGTAAATGTCTTATATAAAATTAATGAATACATATACATAAATACATACTAAATATGAAACATAAACGATAGAATACAAATGGACAATGATGTTTTTTAGCGAATTATAAGGATAATATTAAAAACAATAATATAATAGTCTAGAAGAATGCTTTCCTTACACACTTCTTACATGCAGTGTTGAAACTTATTTTCACGCAAACTACAGCGAATTTCACTACAAATAATCACAAAGACATTCGTTAAATTCTCAACACGTAATCCAACGCAACTGAGCCAAACATAGCAGTAAAAAATAAGAAAGCATTCTCCATCTAAACGAAAATGATACAGTAAACGGTAAATCATTTTGTTAGTAAAATATACCTGAACTATTAATTGTGGTCAGTCTGAGAACGTCTGGTGTTAGAGCACTTAGGAACCTACACAGGAATACACAATTATATAATATGCGTTTGTGTTAGTATGAATATACGGAGGAGTCATGGAGATGGTGAGGCAAAGGGGGATCATGCTAAAATGTGTGATGAAGATAGGTCGGAGTCAGGCCGGATCTAAATCGATAATTCAGCCAATGGTCAGAGCGTATAGCATTACACGCGCAAACTCAAACAATTTTGGTGACAATCGGTATGAACCTGGGATCAAGGACGCGGCATTGGCACTACAAGAGGCGACCGAGACGGAGGCATTGATAGCGTGTGCCAAGACTCCGCTCGGACCAAAGGCGTCGCTGCAAAATTATTGATAATAGATGGAAGAATAACAGACGATGCGAAATAAATTAACACATTATGTAAAATAGATGTTTATAAATAAAGAAATAAACGAGTATATATCATAAATACATATAAAAATACAAAATATGAAATATTAAAAGACACCGAAGAAAAAGTTACAAGAAACGAACAAGAAGTAACGCATCAAATGATAAACCAAAATAATATTTGCAGAGCTTTAACTCAAATTCCTCTTTTTTTTAACTTAGCCTTTGAATCGCTGATAATGAATCTATAGATTGTTAAAACAACTCAAAATTATATTAATTTCCTTATATTCATATGTATAGATAAAATTCACCACGTAGTAATGTATAAAATAAATATAAAAACAGAAAAAGTAATATGATAAATAAAAACTTAAGCACTATGTTCACAAAATAAAAGGCTCGTTTATAGTTCGACAAATTATAGAGTTACAAAGGAAACAAATCATTTGAACAAAAATGCGCAAGATCAAAATGTAAACAAAGATAATGTAAATTGTATAGATGCTAATAAACATGGTGAGGTCGGACATGTTCTAAGCCTCGTTACGATCTAACATTCTCGATAGCTACGTATAAAGAATAATGAACAAACAGAACTTACTTCTCGCGCTCCTCCAACTCCACGGGGTTATTATCTACAGCCGAATTAGTTTCGTGTTATTTGTTAGGCGGCGTCCGGGCGGAGGAACAGACAAAATAAGCAAAGTTAGTGGACGGAAACTAACTAAAACAATCCACGGTCCAGTCACATGAGGTTTATGTAAATTATCATTTCAAAGTAAGTCTAAGTAATTGTTATCGTTTAATAAAATCTTCGATCAACAATACAATTAGATGACAGATAAAAACTACTCCAAAACTGAACAAGACTCCAAAAATTTTCTATCTATTTTAAATTAGGTTCATAAAGACATTGTCCAAAAAATAGTTCAGTAGACATTTCATGAATTCGTTGTGGATCAGTTTGTATGGAGGTTTGAATAACTTTGGCTATAATTTGAGACAGCTGAAGACCCGATTAATTTTCTCAATCTGTCTACCAATCTGCAAACTAAAGAAGCCATCTTATGATGGTAGTAGGAGACGTTATACGTCTCATATAAGCAAAGCTATGAGCCTGCTGTTTTTGGAAAAAGACACGACGTGGTCATATTTTAAGAACAGCAGATTACGTACACAACCTAAACTAAGCTTGTGTTGAATAAAGTCTTGAGTCTGGTCATATAAGAATAGTTCTAGAGTCTAGGCATTGGCAATATTGCAAGCCTCATTCACAATCTAAACGTATTGTTGATCGAAGAAATCAAATCAAAAAAATCAACAGCAAACGAACGTAGACAGTGAGAGAAGGTGCGGTAACAAAGCAGAATATAAAGTTGTCGAAGTAAATGAATGATGCAGCGCTTACATTTGGATTTAGCCCTCATCCGCCTGCAGATGCAGATTATGATGATGCAGAGGATGACGGTGATCACGAGGACGGCGAGCGCGATGCCGCCGAATAGCAGAAGCTTGTACTGATCCCTCCACCACACTTTAGTACCTGTATCATCATTATTCACACATTTATCATCCACGCGAGGTAATTCATTAAAATCCATCATCTTCTATTTTTCCGCAAAGTATACCAACTAATCCCGGTACGTTTACTAATAATTTATTTTATTAGTATATAACCAGTCAGATATTTGGGACAGAATTTATAAAAAGTTTCACGAATTTTTTTGAAGGAGTTAATATAATCATTATTATTAGTTTTCTTCCACTTACTGTAACTTTCCAAGTTGGCTGCGAGAGAAGAATAAATTTGTTGATGAAAAACGAACTTCTCAAATATTTAAAAAAAAAAATGCTCGGGTCAGTTTTTCATGATAGGATATGAACAATACTTAAGTTAAATTTACAATTAAGTTATTAATCTTAGTAATTTTATAAAATTGAAATGAACAGCTACATAATTTATTGATATTCTTTTCGTCTTAAGAATTATTGAAGTTAAAGATAATGAACGAGGGATCAATTAGAATCTGTGACCTTTGCATCGTCCGACGTTTGTTTGTACTTATAATCTGCTAATTATTTTTTTTTATACTTAAATACTAAGAAATATTAATACCACAAAATCAACGCATGTGTCTGAAGTCTGGATCGTGTCAGCTCTAAACTGTTAAATCTATTTTGAACTAGATTTGGCTGAGTTAAACGCCTTTAAATCAACTATTCGATCTTTCCTATTTTCTCATGTTTTATCTAGTTCATAAAGAGTTAAATGTCATTTTACTATATTAAATTAGAAATAGGAATATATAATAATAAGTGGTCTCTTTCTCACCCTCGACTCCCCTCTCGCACGGCTCGGACACGCCGACGGTGTTGTTCGCGTAGCACTTGTACGTCCGGTACACTTCCACGCTGGTGCTGAGCCTCAGGTAGCTCTGCAGACCAACTTGCCAGATCTTCTCGTCAGTCAAGCTGTCGTTGTCGTTCTTCAGTTTCCAAGCGAACGACACCTTTGGAAATTCGAAAGTTATCCAGTAATTTTAAGAATTCGAGAGATTCATGTTCATGTAGACAAGTTTACTACTTCACATAGACCACCGACTTTCTTTTCCTTAGTCGCTGGTGAATCTTCAAGTATGATGTATGTACACAGATTAAGTATAAAACTCACCTCGGAAGGATTCGCGTGTGCAGTACAAACAAGCACTTGCTCTCCATCCTTCTCTATCTGCTTGATGCCGCACTCCGGTACAACTGAAAATTTAGAATAGGTTTTGGATAAATAAGGAGCATCTTTAAAGGCTCTTCTGTGTGATATCGAAATTATAAGTTTATTTGCTTAATGCCAAGTGCCTGTGGTAGGTGATGAACTTGTTACAGGTCGCCAGGTCTCCCTCAGTACTCACACATGACGTCTAAGTACACCGATGTGTTCACGGAGCCGTGTTTGTTGTACGCCTCGCACACGTAGTTCCCGCCGTCCTTCCTCGTCACGGGACCCAGCAGCAGCGTATTAGACGACGACAGCACCAGGGAGTGGTTCGTGTGCTCCTTGCCCTGGTTCTTGGTGGCATGCTCCCGACGCCAGGAATAGCTCGGCATGGGGAATCCTCTGAAGTACCACAGCAAACACGTTTAGGAAATAATGTATAATTTGTTATTATTTATTAGGAAGCAGCTGAAAACGCTCGTCTTATTCTATACTCATCCAGTAGATACTAGCTGCGTAGAGCAGATCGCTTTGCCTAGCCAAAGGTAGACCTATCTTTTTTAAAAAATACTATCTATACGATAGATATTTCTAATCTGATTATGTTGATGTATTTTAATGATAGTTCAGATTTCATAATTTGGTCTACGGATTTAGATTCCAAAGTTGGCATCCAAAGGTTCACAAAAGATTCGACATGGGTCATAGATCTAATCTTCACATTTTTAGTCTGGTTTTGGAAATACAGTACAAATGTTCCTGCAAAGGGTCCACAGGAACTAGCAAAATTATGAAAGTTGTCTATGAGGAAGTTTGGGAATCTCAATAGTTTAACCTTTTAATACAACATATTCACAAATATTAGTTTGATTTTAATTTCTTCGGTAATGTAACTATTCCGGATAGATAAATATTTAATAATATTACAACGGCAATAAGATTTATGTCATATTTATAGTACTTTCGATAATTCAAAAGTATGTTCTCTTACTTAGCCGAGCAGACTACTTTCCCCGGCGTTTTATTCT
>DWHU01001271.1:0-13171 GCA_018247975.1 Parides photinus | reverse complement strand
ACGATGGATCGACGTGGTCTCGAAACATCGTGATAGCACAACGGGGCTCAGGGGTGGCGTGAACAGCGCTCACCCTGAGGCGAGCTATCTTTATAGCACAGCGCGAGGGGCCTCGCGAATAGTTCCTGTCAGAGTTGTTTCTGTCTGAGTTACCGGCGCCCCTCATAAAGCGCCGAGACGGCCACCGAGGGGGTTTTAGTGGGTAGAAATCTCACATAACCCTGGTCTTTTCCCAGAAGACAGGGTATCTTTTTGAATATTTCCCCCCGGAAAAAAAAAAAAAAAAAAGGTAATTTTACAAGAATAATAGACATCACTAGATAATATAACCAACGCCAACCCCATAATAACACAATCATCATGAACAGTTTTAATTATTTTTTACTTGAAACATATATATATATATATAAATATTCAGTAAAACTAACGTAACGTCAACATTTATTTGAATTATTTCTTTGTAGATATTTTTACACGAAATACATTATTCCATTAATCAACACGAACCAATCGACTTGATCCATTTCTTCTTTGTATACGAATACGTTATATATTTGAATACGAATTACGATAAAAAAATTACGTGCCATAAATTTGAGCATCGTACAAATATTTACTACACAAAAAAAAAAAGAATTGAACCAATTAATTCGGTTTACTCAATAAATACAAACTATTTTGTACAGTATTTATAAACAACCTGGTCTTTTGTATGAAAATTTTTGATAATTTTTTTATGGAACCCGTATGTTCAAATGTGTACTATTTTTCCTTGTACAATTGAGTAAATTTATTATACGGAAGTTATTTCAATAAAACGTTGAATTTTTTTATTAATAAATCTTACACGTTTGTAATGAGTGATTAAAATTATGAATATTGTTTTCGCCACTACGCAAAAGCTGAATACACCTTTTCATGAATACACCTAATATATATATGTTGTTAAACCTAGTAATGTATGTTGACTTTGTTGACTGAAATGATTTTATTAACTTATGTCTGTTCCAAATTGTATCCGTTTGGAATTAAAATAGCTCGATCAAAAGCGTTTCTTTTTAAGTGGTTTAAGAAGAAAATACACTCCGCCCTTATTATGTTGTAAAAAAAGGTTGAAAAGAATTTTAATAAAAAAGTTATCTGCATTATATAAACATGGCAAGAGCACAACTATTGTAGACGATTTCAGTAATGTTCATACGTTATGACACAAAAGGGCACAAAACTGTCAAAAATTTGTAGAGCGTCAAATATGTTCGGTATTGACGTTCGCTCGGATTCGTGATAGAGTCACAAAAGCTTCCTCCTCGAATTCGAAAACCATGACATTTATTCAACCATAGGAAAGTGGGTCTTCTATTGTGTATAGTTAAAACTAAGAGGAAAAATAAGCATTTATTATTACATTTTATAAAAATAAAAACGTAGATAAGAAGCATTTTTCACATATAATTCGCCACAATAAAACAAAGTTTTAAGGTGTTTTATTCGTCAGTAGATATATCTTTAATTCAATCAATATATTTAAATAAAAAAAAACAAATTAATTACCTTGGCAGATATTATTTAAAAAGTAACAACATTTAATATATTAGAATAACATTATGATAAACAACAGAGTAAAGAGAAAAAAAAAACAAGATTACACCCCTTTATCTTAACAGCAAGGATGGGTCACATTATCAAAAATAATTGCAAAGGCACATTTTAAGCACATATACTTCTGAAAGCTTTGGGTTTTAGGATGAGGTGAATCATTTAAAACGACAAAAACCACAATCGTATATATGGTCTGCCGTGGACACAAAAACCGTAATATGACATCAGCCAACAGAAAAACTGTCATAGCGAAAGAAAATAAAGAATTAATGATTTTATGAGATAATTTTGACAATGAGGAATCACCGTTGTGTAATAATAGATAAATTGATCTCAAAATTATTATTTGGTTTTAATGATTATCTTACGGCATAACTTCTCGTGTTCTGTTATGTACATATATATACATTGATTTATATTTATCTATATAACTTCGGATGATAATTATTTTGTTATAATTGATGTACATTTGGTTAGTGATTGTCAGTTAGCGAAGATAAAAAAGGTAATTGTTACAAAATGTTCACTTAACGTATAGATAACAGTGTAAAATATTTTGTTGCAACTGTGTTATAACATCTAAATGTCAGACGAGTGTATGATTTTGCAAGAGTATTGTTTGGAATGCTACTAGGCGTGCGCAAGTAATAGAAACTAACCGGCGACGGCGGCAACTTCTTTGGCCCCGACGTGTAAGAAGTCCGTAAGAGACAGGGAGCTCGCAATCAGCTGCCTGCGCTCTTGGAAATCGAGTTGGTCGAGGCTATTGGTCCTAGATCCGCGCACCGCCTGGGCAGGCGCGCTCAGCGACATGTCAACTACATGTAGCCATGTCGCACGCACGACATCCTCGGTACGAATGATGAATTACAATCACAGCACTACGTGTTGACACTATTCTATATTTGCACTAAACAAAGACGGACACGCGCGAAGCCAACAAAAGATTAGACAACTATGTTACAACGTGAAATGTACCTGCGCCGCGAGGGACGCGCAACGGCGGACTGGCACGCGGGCCAGACGGGCCGAAGGGGCGGGGTGGCGGCGTGGGGGCCCGCCAAGCGCCATCGCCCCTGCATGTTGCACTCGGATCACTCAACGCGCTTTGCTCGCCGATCCGAACCATAACTACCATGTTTACGGTTTATATCAACGAACCTCCGTTCCGCTAGTAAAACAACGCAAACACAAACTCGTGTATTTTTTGCCAATTTAAGCTCATGGTTCATGACATTAGAGCAAGTACTATATTTAATGTTTTTTAGTAACATTTCTCGGCTAAGTACTGCGAGTTTCCACACTTTTCCAATAAACTGTTTTCGGTTGTTGTCTTCTAAAACATTGCATAATATCGTTATAGGAAAAAGCGTCGTGTATTCCAGGCGTATCTTGACTTTTTTAAATTCATGATACTGGTGTAGTAGAATTAGAAATAGATATATATATACAGAATATGTTAGTTAAGAAACTGTTTGCCAAATCATTTTTATAATTTAATTTATGTACGTTGAGCCAACATTGTCTAAATATCGCATGATGTTATATGACAATAAGATTGAAAATAGTAAAGTTAGTTCGTCTATAGTATTTAGAAATTATGCGGTGTATGCCTCAAAAATTATGGACATTTGAGAATAGGCCGCGTAAAATGGTTAAGTTATACAGGAAAAACACGATCACCTCGTTAGCAGGTACTAAGAAATATTTGTATGCAACACACGCGAGATACGTATCCGACTACAAATGCACATGCATTTGTAGTCAGTCGTGTGGTACACATTCAATATCAATACTACACAGAATTTTCTGCACCCTTTCCCCGTAAAGAGCAAGAGCTATGCCCAACAATTCTTAGTTATTACAATGATTTTCACTCTCCACTTCAATAGAAGCTGGTTAAGAAACTTAAAATACCTGAAATATTCGATACCAAGATTTTTTGCATTACGCGACTATTATAATAAAAAACTACACGACTAAATTTTACACTGGTATCTGCGGATCTAGACAATAATTATCCTTATCCGGATCAGTGTATACATATTTTTAACGTTGTAGAACATTACAAATCTACGCATTTAGTCATGATATGCTTTGTTTTACAACCCAGTTGATATTCATGCTACTCGCTCTTCATGTATAATAATACCGTAATGCACATATTAACTTAATATAAACACCGTATCATATAAGCTAAGTACACAGTCATAGATAAACGTAGTCTTGAAGCATAAGATGTTTTTCAATGATAGAAAAACTGTCGTGAAAATTATTTAGAAATATCATATCACGTATATTAAAAATATTACGATAATTTGTCAATGATAGCCTTATTACAAAGGTTTTCTAACATAAATATACATATTTTAGTGAGTCTTGCTCATCTTTAAAGAAATTTTTATTTTATAATACTCTAGTAATAGTTTACTCTTTTTTTTTAATCTGTAATGGAAAAACCTCTATCACGTTTGACATAAACATGATGTAACTCACATAACTTTACGTCTTCCTCTACCACACCGCATTCACTCCTAGTGTCATCGTCTATTGGTCGACGTTTGCTTTTATACTTTATAGTCTTTAGATTTATATCGTCCATATTGACTCACTAGGTTAGACACAGGCACATATTACACAGTTTGTCTGCTTACAAGTACAAATGTATTGAGACATGAAACACAACTAAGACAGACTGAAGAATTCGTTGATTAGATAACTGCTGATAAAAAGCCGATTTATCAACTGATATACTTTAATGATACTTCAGTCTTGTAACAGATCTTGAACTTTATTAGCGGCTCTTAATTTTATTTTACAATTTAAATCGCATTCTTTTGTGGAATTTTAAATCGGCAGATAAGAATAGAAGTCTTGGTTTATTTTTACTTGATTAGTTTTAGCACTATTTGATGTAATCAACCACTTCTGCCTCGTGATCTATCTTGACAAATATCATTATGGATGTCGCCGACAGCACAACTCCGTTGTCGAAGACCGTCAAGTCCAGGTGATATCAACGGCAGCTCATAATTTTTCCGCCATGGAGTAGTACGCAAATATTACTATCTTTCAGTTAGGAGGGCGTTGTAACTAGCAAATTTATTAGGGTAATTAGGGTTTAATTTTTTTAGGTCGGCATAAAAATGAGTCACAAGACTCGACAATCTTCAAGTTGTTTTATAAGATGACTAAAAAGTTATTCTGCAGTTTAATATATGTTCTGTAAATCTATACTTCCGAATTCCACGTATGGGAAATAGGGTCTGTGGAATTTTACCGACATTTTCCTAAAATATGCATGCATCGGCAATGTTTTAACCAATAACAACTGAACATTTGAATCCAGCTTTTTATCCTGATTATAATAAGTCTTATATCTTTTTCGTGCGGTATTTTTGTACTGATGACTATATGCGGTTATATTTTTAAGGAAATCAATCTGATGGTACTTCTTCTTGGTTTCAATATAATTTTTTTTTTTAATTTACACTGTTTACACACGAATGCAGCACAGAACTATACAAGTACTAGACGTGTATCGTCGAGAGAAGAAAATAGGAAATTTAAACGGGTTTCGAAATTTTGTTAACATTCTTCATGTAATGTAAAAACTTTTAAAGTTAAATAAAAAAAAATTGTAAACATCCTAAGAAAAAAGTGTGGTCATAATAACAAAAAGTATTATAGTAATATGATTAGTATAATCACCAAAGTAATCAGTGTTACTACAGGTAAATTAAACGACCAGCATATTTATTATTAGGTGTACCCTTTGCCCCAGAAAGTAAGTGGACCACACATTAAAGCGTTAATATGCTTACCCAGGTAAGCGTAAATCACACTTGATGAAGCCTGAATTTATAAAAAAAGTTTAGGTTCAAATGTCCACAAATATACTTGCACAACCGTTAGTATCTTCTCTTACAAAATGAAATAACCAAATTCCAGAACTGTGATTATTAAGCATACACTATCAATATAATAATGCCTATGATTGTAATTTAAATCACTGGTTTACAAGGAATCTTATCAAGTCCATCGCTGTTGTCTATATAGAAATTACGTATTGATTGTATTTCTTTTCGGTTAGCATTACGAGTCATGTTATTTGCGAAAAGTTATCAAATAAATTTTAGTAATAAATAATAACTAGTTTGAGCTAAAACGTCATGAACTGCACAACCATAACTTGTGTAAATATTTACAATTTCGAGCTAAACGAATTTCATTTAAGAATGATAGCAATCTCACCTCTAGTGTAAATTGGGAAATCACCATCGGATCTACTATGAGTAAGCATATGTCCGTAACACCGCCACGGCGCCGGCGGTCGATCGCGTGTCACCCGATGGCCTTCCACGGTGCCGCTCACCACCACTGATCACAACATCACTTATAGTTACGGTACTCGACCCAACACTCACGTTGACTTCTATAAGTCACGTAGTACCTCGCCGACCACGCTTTGACACGCCAATGGCGGCGCCTGGGAGGCGAGAGTATGTATGGAAGCTGCGCGGCGCATCTTTCATACGCACCCCTCGCCCTTCCTACATCTATTATATCCTAATCTCTATACCAATGGCCCCTTACACCACATTTTTAAATATTCATGTATAATATAATTTAACAAGCAATGTCTTACCTAAGATTTTATATGTTTATCTTTTTATTGCGCTCTGGACACAATAACGACGAAAAAATACCGTTCGAATACACAAATTAAGAAATACTTGTGTCATATTGTGAATGAAAAGTTTATTTTCTACACAGCAAATTTGAAGCATACTTAGGATTTCACACTATCTGGAGACATCGGAATATAAAATAACTAGTATTTAAGGTGTATTAGTTTTCTAGTTTAATATTTGATACCCGACTATAAGTAACAGGATTTTGTCACCCAAAACATTTGAATACTGGCACTAAACATAACATATCCTCTACTTGTAAACTGAAGTAATGTAAAAACTCCTGTGTTAAAATAATTCCATTGTTTGAGCTATTTTTTATCATTACTCTCTATGTCGAGTATAAAAATATATTTTTTTAATTTAACTAAACAGCTCACTTAATATTTACGCTGCTGGGACTCAAGGCTTTTTTTTATAACGAGAGCTATGGCCATTTATCCACCACGCTGGCCAAGTGCGGACTGACGGATGTCACATATTCACAAAAGCTGTTCTTTGGAACATGTCGGTTACGTCTCGATGTTTCCCTTCACCAGAAGCTCAAGCTTAGTGGGTGAGGATCGAACCCGCGTCTCCTCAAAACGTAAAGCACCATTCGACCACCATACAAACTGAGCTATCATAGTTTCCTTCCTTGCCTTCCTTTGCTACAAATACATGCTTTTAGTTATTTATAACAAACAAAATAGGTCTGAAGCCTGAGACCAGAAGTATAGATGGTCCAAAGTCCCAATACAGGACCATTAAGTGAGTTATTTATAAAAATGTATGTAATTTTATTTACATGATACATTATAGCTGGGAGCCACTAAAATAAAACAATGCTAAATTGTGCTCTTTGAAATATATTACAAGAGATCCATGTCCAGTGCTAAGTGTCCATTGGTACAGATGATGAAGACAATAATATATATACATACAATACAAATTTAATTTTTTTTGTTCAGTAAAGCAAGGACACGGGTGATTACCAACTACATTCTGATGGTAAATGATGTTCCTGCCCATTGCAATGTAGCAGTAATTAGAAAGTATACACAGCAGCATAATTCACTCAATGTCTAGGAACATAAGATATTAAGTGTTGTTACCCCAGTAATTTACTAGCTACAATGCGTATCAAACAGGATCACAGTGATATTTACTAGTTTGGCTGCAGAAATAGGAACTGTGGTGATACCTACCCAGATGGTCTCTGATAACAGAGAGCTACCATCAGGAAAATCTGATTAATCATAGACAAAGCTTTATTATACAACCTAACTATAAAATCTTGTGTTTACATATATAATAAAATAAGAAATATTTTATACTAAACAGTTAAAATAGTCATTATTTTTAATTACATTATACTCTATATATTCGAAAAGTAATATGCCTAACCATAATATTGTGGGGCTAGTTCAAATGATATACATTGCAAATTCTGCTATATATATTAGGACATAAGATAGTAAGTTTCATTGCCACAGTAATTAAACTATAATAAAATAACCAGATAAGCAATATGGGTTTTATACATTTCAAATGCCAGTGTGTGGCTTTTTAAATTTAAAAAACTCTTGTTGAAAGAGTAATCACTACTTCTAGAATAGCTAACTGTTAATATATTTTATGTTGTTATGTATATACAATTATTAGTAGTTAGTATATATTATATAGGGCCTTATGCCCCATCTAGGGGATTCAGGACCATGATTGATTGATATATTATATAAATTTTAGTGCAAAATTTTACAAGATCTAATTGTTATACACACATATGAAAATATTGTTTTAAACCCAATACTTACATACATACATACATACAGTCACGCCTGTTTCCCAATGGGGTAGGCAGAGACTACTTCTTTCCACTTGCTACGATCCAGGCATACAACTTTCGCTTCTATACTTATCTCGAGCAAAATACTCTAACCTATGCATAACACCTTTTGAAAAAAAATATACATAACTTGAATAATTTAAAATACTTTTATGTATGTAATACTGTTTACTTAATAATTTGCTAATTAAGTAAATTTAACACCACACCAGTGTACCAGCAAAGTATTTACTCACACAGTTCACCATTTGTAGTTGTAGATTCAATTGGTAAGGATAAATGTCGCCCCCCTTTGCCTGCTGTCTGGACATTCTTAATTAGTTTGTCTCCAGTTGGACCTATTAAATATGTATTAAAACTATATATTAAAAATGACACCATGGTTTATAAAATAAAAAAACAATATAAACAATATCAAATTATATTTTGTCTTTCAAATTATATTCCTTAATGGAAATATATATAAAGGTCTACTGCTATCATCTAAAGAAGTTGGAAAGTTCGAATCATCATCTAAAACACTAATATTTGAAATTAACTCCCTAAATGCAATCAAACGAGCTAAAAATTTTTCCTTATATAATGTTTTCCAGTTACTAGTTACACAGGGAGTTAGATCTTTGAAATCTCTTTTATAAATTTCCCTCCACAAAACATCAATACCCACAACAACTTTTAGGCGTTTACAAGTTTTAGAAATACTGATTATATCTGTAACAGGAAGGTAAAGTAACACATTGAACATTAATACTTCATCTGGTAGTCCCACTAAGCTGGCACTGGGATAACCATGGAAACTGAGAATCTTGCTTTTAACTGCAGATAATATTTTATTCTTGAAAGTAACAGAAAGATGTTTTAAGTCACGATATATTAATGGTATGGTTGAAGCTTGAGGTGAAACTACATAGCGATTAACTGGCAAACACACTGTATAAGTTTCAGCACACATATTATTGAAAATCACATTTATTAACATCAGTGCACCTAATGGAGTAATAACAAGTTTCAGTGGTAAATCGTAAAATCCAGACATTACAAACTGAGCTCCATACAACCCTGAACGTAACTTTCCATTAGTGAAATGTTCAATATCATAAAAATTTTCATCTTCCAAAACTTGTGAATCATTATTTTCTGGTAAAAATCCATTTTCTATCATCAAAACGATAATTAAGAGATAGAAAAGATCATTCTGTACTGCTTCTATTGCTATATTTTGCGAAAGTATTTCCTTCGTAAGTTTTTCTAGTAAGGGAGATATTTTTTCCAGAGTACTATCTTCCAGTTTTACTGACATTTTAATTTATTTCAAAATGTATTACTGTGTAAATGTTTATACCTGAGATTCATTCTAAATAACTCGTCATATTTTGAAATGTCAAGTTTTCATATGTCAGAATGACCACAGACAATTTAAAAAAAATATTTGAGTTAATGTGCTCTAAAATGATTCTTAAGTAGTGTATTTCTGTATACTTTATTCTTCTTTTAGTATTCAAATACATTTTAACTCCACCTTTACTCATTTTTTTTTAATTAGTAAATAAAACGCAATTAGCAAAATATTTAGCATTATTTTTCTAAAAAAATTTTCGTTCTCTTTTCTGAATAAAAAAATTTCTTAGTATCAAAACATATTATGAAAAGAATAATAAAAGCGAACATAAATATTAAGAAATGAATCAAAGACAAGGTTGTATGATTTGAAGCCCTTTGCCTTTCCCAAGAAGACAGAAAAATATCACTATTGCTATGGTTGTACAATTGCTAAAAAAGAAACCAATACAAATAAAATATTAATATGCAAATAGATAATATTTACAGAACATGTTTTCCAAATATGAGAGCTGTGTATTAGAAATAACTTTGTGAGTTGAGGTGTCCCATGGCCAGTTAATATTTTTAAACAGTTTCAACATTGGTAACATTGCTATGTTAAAAGGAACATGAATCTTTTAGTGAATGGATCTACATGATATTTTAAAGAGATAAATAAAAAAATACTTAGCAGACATGTTGAAAAAAAGTTAACAAAAAAAACTAAAAAGTCACAAATTCTGTTTAACTCCATGGACTTTTCAATCTAGTTTAGAGTCAAATAATAATAATAATAAGCAGAAACTAATTATTGCTTTAAATCAATGCTTCTTGGGTAATAGTATCAACTCATCCATTGTCAGAGTGCAGTTACACAACAAATTATTAAATAGATATAAATATGAATACAAAGTACCATATTTGAAATAAAGATTATTTGTTAAAACAAAAATTCTCATAATAAATATTCTTATTGAGTATGTACTTAAAAGATTTTTTCAAATTAATTACTTAAAAATAATTAAATGCAATGAAAATTATTTTTTCATTTCAATTTTTAAAATAATGGTTTCATGTAATCCATTTCCACATGACTTTTTATTTGATTATTATGTTTTCATATGTTACACAAAACATATAGGTAGTTATAACCCCTAGCCCTACGCCACTGATTATCTTCTTTTTCACAGAAGGAGTGGATATCAATATAAAAAAAAAGTTATACCCTTAACAATTATTATAAAGTGTTACTTGCAACCATTAAACATAACTTATTCTCATTTCTGAACAAACTGTATTTTTTAATTTCTCTACTTTATACTCTTTTTATCAAATGCATCTTTAGTTATATGCTACATTAATAATGAAGCCAACACATTAAGTCAGTATCAACTGCTATAATTGTTCAAAGAAATAAATATGAAAAGGGTTCTTTCTTAAAAACCCAATAAAAACAATTACACTGTCTGACATTTTAATTTAATGTTTGTACTTAATCATTATACCATTCTGCAGAAATTTGGAGTTAATATTTTATTGTTGCTAGTAATTCAGGTTAATACAAGCATTTCTGTAAGTTCATAAATAGTGCATAATACATATGTATGATAAAATGAATCAAAATTAAATCAAAATTTTAAAAAGTTATTACAAATGAAGTAAAGCTAAACAGTAGTATTTAGAGGTTATTATTCATAGTATAAATTTAAATTGTTATTTTAAATAGACTATGCCACTGTATACCAAATTGTCCTATTAAACCTGATAAAACTATTGTATAGAAATATGTACGTTTTGTTGAGGTTAAATTGTAAATAACACATACTTTTGTTTTGAAATTTGTAATCCTCCGCTACACTTACCAATGTTCCCACTACTTTCTTGTTTCTTATTGCTCTTCATAGACCCATCGGAACTCTGATTACTCGAACTTTTATCGCTGTCACTAGCCATTGAAAGGTTTCCATTAACTTATAACAACTATTCCATTGTGAAATAACTTGTATAAAACAATAACCAAGCTATCTTTTTATTCTGTATTGTAAACACACAAATGTGAGAAAAACACTATAAAATCTATCTAGTAACTATGATTACTAATACATGTTTACACCTTCGACAACTGACTGTTCGTTCAAAACCAGTATTTTAACATAAAATATATATATACTCTGTGAATAAAACAACGGTAACAGAAAATATTTTGAATTCCAAAAATAAATCTAACAAAAATGGCCTGTTCTTTATCTTCAAAAAGTTAAAAATTGTATTTAAGAAAATAAACAGAGACAAAAAGTTATTTAAAAACGGCTGTAATTGATATAAATTAAACTAGTTTGAGTTAACTTTTGAACTTTTGACTTTAAAATAACTACATTCATTTTTCCAAAGTTCAAAGGGTCCATTTCTATAAAGCAAGTCGTGTAAATACTGAGAACAACAGATTGATACGAATTTTTAAATACGATTTCATCAAACTTGACAAGGTATGTATTTACTCAAAACTTGTTTTGATAAAAAAATCACTTTGACTTATGTATAAGTTTTCTACAAAAATAATTAGAAATTAAAGCAAGAATAATAACAAAAAATATTAATTGTACAATTATTATTTCTTTAATATTGTAAGAGTAAAGGTAACAACAATTAGTAATCTGTGTTATTTTTACTTTCGTTCACACTAACGCTATCGTTACAATTATAACATTAATATATTTTCTAATCTATGTACTGATTGTGCAGCGAATTTGATTTGTTTGTTCCTTTTAATTTATACTATATGATATTAATTTATACACCAACGTTGTTCCTTGGTGATCATACATAAAAATATTTTTCTAATTAATACACAATAATTTTTACCCCATTACGTGACTGCTAAATACAGTGCATTGCTGATGTGATACTACTGAAATGTCATCGTATATGGCAGGTGTTTTCGATTTAGATTTGGACGTAGATACCGTTACAGTTGGAGATTCAGACGAAGACGATATAATTGAAGTTGATGAGGTATTTATGTCATGTTTTTAGTTTGAAAAATTGTTGACATCAATCTCTAACCTAACTTTATCATGTCACACTATGATTCAATGTTCAAAGGTTTAATAAGACGTAGTGTTATAAATAAAAATTCAACAATTCCTAAAATGTAATAGGGAACTTTTTGAGATATTAATTATTATCTTTAAGTCCAATCTTGAAAAGCAATACCTAAATATATATTTACCTAAATTAACATTTTATTTTGCGCAGGTTGATTACGATCCAGAACTTAATGTGAATAATATTGTGGAGTGAGTATATTAGCAACATAATAATGACCAAAATGTTACAAAAAGATACATTATTTATTCTAATCTTGTAGATCAGAATGTTCAGAAACTATACAATTGTCTGAAGACAATGTTAATCCAGGCCAGTGTAAGCGATTAGGACCTAAAGATTTCGAACTCAGAAAGGTTTTAGGGAAAGGTGGATATGGAAAAGTATTTCAAGTACGCAAGATTACAGGCCCTGATGCAGGTGCTCATTTTGCAATGAAAGTTCTTAAAAAAGCCTCAATTGTCCGTAATCAGAAAGATACTGCCCATACCAGAGCTGAAAGAAACATTTTGGAGGCTGTTAAGGTATTTATATTATTTAACATAAAAGAAAAATAATTTGTATACATATAATTTTTTTAATGTTTAATAAAATTTTAGTGGTTTCAAGAATATAGTTACTTGTA
>DWHU01001270.1:0-13174 GCA_018247975.1 Parides photinus | reverse complement strand
GGTTTCAGAGTGAGGCCGTGGTATCACACCGGTCGAGCCGGCCAATTCGTGCCGAAGCATGGCTCTACCACGGTAAAAATATATAATACTGTACTAGGTAAGGGTCATTCAATCAACATCTATAGAGATTCTTTATCTCATAAACCAGGCGTCTCTTCTAGAAATTATCTCCAATATAAAGAAATATTACACAAAGGAATAAAATCATTAGTACAGAAGATATCAATAATGACAATAAAATCAGAATATCAGGTAGAAGTAGAAGTAGAGCGAGTTCCATATCTACCGTGCTGGCCAAGTGCGGGTTGGCGGATGTCACGTACCTTTGTCATGATTCTGGAGAGAGAGATGAGCATTCACGGCTTTTAATGAAGTTTGATATCTATATTGTCGATAATGTAGTTTTGTACCAAGATTATCTATAATGTACCTGTAGTTTAATATCGATATAATCTACTAGCTGTACCCTACGCGTGTTGTTACGCCACTAACTAAAATCAATTTAAACGAAAAACACAAATATTCGTCGTATCGATAGTCGAAAGCATAATAAATATCGAAAGAAAGAATAAATATCGAAAGCCGTGATAGCCGAGTGGTTAGGGACCCCGTCCTCCGATTCGGGAGTCGCGGGTTCGAGCCCGGCGCGACACCGGTGACTTTTTGTAAGTTATGTGCGTTTTAAGAAATTTAATATCACGGGCTTTATCCGCCAAAGATACATTTGGCCAGCGTGGTGGATTAAGACATACAACTCCCTCATTATGAGAGAAGGCCCTGAGTCTCAGCTGTTCGAAGATTTAGTGGGCAGTGTATGTTCTGTTATGTTCATTTCAAAAAAATTTACACGTTACAGGGTTTCTTTTTTTTTTTTTGGATACTGATATCCCCGCATTCTCCTGAAAAAGGGGATGAATAGTGGCATCAATGCAGGATTTCGTTTCGAGTATATATTTATTGAGGTACTATGGTATATACAACTTTCTTGTTGACGTTAATATTGATACAATACTAAGGTCACTCAATTGTTTAGCCTCCCCGCAACCCCTCCACTGAGTGACTGACACTTAAATTTTATGTTATGGTAATCAAGTTCACAATGGCTTCTAAGTATTATTACATTATACATACATACATATTTTGTATGGAAATACAGAAATGTGGTTTTGACACTTTTTTACGCAATTTTTTTTTAATTTTCTCTCTGTGATAATCATCCTTATACTTCAAGGAATATTATAAAAAAAGAATTAGCGATATCGATTCAGCTGCTCACGAGATTTGCGCTTCACAAATTCAGCGATTTATTTTTATATTATAGATAATATAAATAGTGTGCATCTTAGATTGTTATAATAGTAAATGTATTTTGAGTAGTGTGAGTAAAGCCAAATCGCCGGTGGCTTATTGATCCGAAACAGTCATGATTTCCTTTTTTGGCCGGCTCTCGTTGATCGGAGGCGCATTATTTTCCCCGATCGCGATATCAAATTGATAAGTGAGGCACATTCGCGTCGGGCGGGCGAGGCATTATGAAATTGGCCGTACGTTAGACGCCGTTACTTCAGATAAAATATAACCGGCTCCGGCGCTCATATCTGTCGAGCAAACAGCCGAGTATTCCCAGTAACCGACTCACGTTCCAGCTACGCCCGTCATATTATATATCACTCAATCAATAATTCATCGACAGATTATTGCCTAATGGCATGGCAATGGCTAATGCCAACTCTATATACGACGTTATCAATAATTTAAATCGAACAAATAAAATAACTATAAAAATTACGAAAACGGACACGATATGATATTTCAAATAATAAGTGGTCCAGATCAGTAGAAATATTCAGCGACGATATATGTTAATTAATTAGTTGATTTAAATAATACGTAAAAACTAGATTATAAATGAAACGTGGAATTAATGTAATTGTTTTGTGAAAGTAAAAACAACTAATTCAGTGATCGATGCTATTTCATTTGTTAGAATTGTTTTCTAGAAAATTTTCGGTCGCTGCGGTTATGGTGTCGTTGGAATAAACTGGCACGTTTTCTCTATCACTACGAGTTGCGTGAACACTCGGAGACTTGTTGGATCAATTGGAGCGACAAAATAGACCGAGGTGATTTGATAGACCCATGGATTTTAGCTTGACCCATGTGTACTTTATAAAACCCCACAATCAATAAAACCGAACAGAGAGTCAGTTGGAAAGACAGTAAGTAAATATTGATTATCAAACCTTATTTTTCTGTTTGTGAGTTTAATAATTTCCAATTCAATCTAACGATTTCATGAACGTGAAAACTAAAAAATAATACGGCTATATATCTGGACTGCGAAAGCAAGTCGGATGAAGGTCAGAGATTTATGTTCTAATAACTTGAAATTTTCCCTTCGCGAAGTAGTATTGGATTCATTTTGTCATACATTATTAAGAGAATCACTTTATGTAGGGAGACAACGAATACATGTTGGATATAATATTTTAAATAGATTGAACTATTTTTGTTTATTGCGAGTATTATACTAAAGGTAACTAAACAAGCTTTGTTTGATAATTACGGAAGTCATCTTTTTCTTTTTAGATGGATTACTTTTGCACTAGATTTTGTACGAATAAAATTCTTTCTGCTTCAATTTTTTTTTTAACTCTTTTCTTTCTGTTCTTAAAGTACAGAAAAATAGTTTTGTTTACTTTTTCGTATGATTTGTTTAATGATAAAATTTCTTAAATGTTTGATTATGTTCGGAGTTGTGTATTAGGAGGGTGTTTAGACTAGAGACCGCACAAGTGCCATCGACTTCGGAATGCTTTGTCCGAATCGCGCCTATCGCAAGTAACTAAAAAGGTGTCGTTAGTAATGGTTTTTGAAACATCATAAAGATGTCAAGACGGCTGTTACTCGATTGCAGCTATCGCTCTCGTGTAAAGTCAGCCGCTATGTACCGTTCGATGCTCCATTACAAGCTGTAACCATAGTTTACAATATTAATGATCACTATAACTTTACTTTAACTTCTTTATATACTTACAAAGCAATGTTTCACATCAACAGACGAAGAGCTCATCTTATTCATTCCTAAATCCGGCAAATTAACTCTTTAACACGATGAAAATGTTATTACAAGTGTTTGGACAGATTTTCAGATCATGCGGGTTTCTTCGCTTTTATAAGATTAACGTAAACTGTTAAGGGTTAAGGTTAATGAGTTTAAATATCAAAGTACTCTTAAATTAATTATAATTAATTGATTTGCTATTTGTCTATTTAAGTTGCCAAGAAATAATTAAGCAAAATTGTCGCCAAAATAAAAAAGTAGTATAATTTTACCTTGTAGTTACTCGTACAAGAAAATAAATTTGCAGTCCACTGATAACCAATAAGTAATAGTCATGCGGGCTTGTTGTTTCATTTAATTAAAAAAACGATAACGTCACTATTGATATTAGATAATAAGAAGCTTTACTTCTGGATAATATTATATTTTATCTGTATACTTTGCTATTATTGATATTGATATAAAGGGTCGGATATTATGCTCCATAGCAGATGAAATGTAAGACAGGTCAAGGATAGTCTCAAACAGGTGAAACATTATTTTTTGTATAAAAATTGTTTATTAAAACAGGTCTATTAATAAAAAAAAATTATAGTTTCCTAACTTAATATCCATATTAAAGTCGTTATTTTTAAATCATGAAGTAGTAATTCTAGATTCTGCATTTGTTTTGTCTTTACGGTTTTTTACCTTTGATCTTCAAGTCTGGGTCTGGCATTTTGAATTAATTATAACATGATGATTTAATCTGATTTAATAATACCTCTACTATTTATTCAAATATTCATTAATATGTAATTTTCTCTTTTTGGTCAACATCCAAAGTTGCGCATGTGTAGAATTTGTGTAATGAAAATGTACACAGGAAAAGTTTACACTTGCTCTCTGTACTTTAAATGCATGTTAAGAAATTTTGTACTAGATGAAAATGAATAAGTTTTCACAATACCTAACTCGTAATATTTCGTAGCGACTTGAATAACTTATTCACGTGGACAGAGATTATTAGATAGATTTGAGGCAAATACATAGAAAGCTATTAATTAATAATAAACACCAGTTCTCAAAGCAGCTCTCGAAGCGGAATCGATTAAATATGATAGTGAAGAATTTAACGTTCGTAAAATATGAGAAAAGATATAAAACTTTTACGACTTTTTGCTTTAATATTACTAAATTAATATTTAGAAACAAGCGTCCGCGATAAAATTGCTATATATTCTTCAAGCCTGTTCCAAATTGTATATTATTTAATATATTCTATAGAGAATAACCGGTGAACAGGTAGAGACGTGGTTTTGCTTTTTCTACTGACTCTACTTTCTTTTAATCACTTCATATGTCACCGGCCGAGCATTGTCACCGGTTATCTTGTAATTTTTGATAGCCACCAGTCACTTAACACTTCAAATTGTTTCGGATAGTTGTTTATTTATTTTAATGGCACTTTGTCCCTTAAAGAGCATTCCACTAATCAAAGCAAATGCACTGTGGAATGAATATGACGTGATATAAAGTAATTGATGCGACTGGGGCCTTACAATTTCACCTCTTATCGTATATCTAATTAAATCATTCTACGGCGCGATGTAACGGCAATAAATTTTATAAACTATCAAAATGATACGGTTCAAAGTGCTGTGAAAGTTATAAAAGTTTAGGGTTCACAATGATATTTTATAAGGCCCCGATATCTTGACACGTCGTATAAAACATCATATATCTGTTAACATCAATTTAAATGTCAATCACTATATAATAGATATACCGTTACTTATATACAACTAAATACATTTTTCGGAATCAAAATCTATTACAAACTTGGGACGTTCTGATATCATATGCATAATAATTTCCTCGTTTTTCAAATTGCTATCGTAAGCCTGACTGTTTCTACATATACTTGATTAAAAATTTTAAATACGAATGTAATTATCAATCTGTGTATTTATAAATCTATCCTTTAACATAGATCATTCCAAATTTCTTTTGTGATTTTTATTGTATTTATTGTACTAAAAAGTTTAAAAATTAACAAAGGTAGTTCAATCATCATAATCATGAAAGACTTTATTCTGTCATTTGTGTCCAGAAATTCTAATTTATACACGAGAGTTTTGTTTTTATAAGTTTTCTTAGATTTGTGTAAAAACAGTATTATTCGATTTCCGCAATTGCACGGCGAATGATTCCGTTGTTCGAATGATTGTTCTGTAATAGTTACGTTTACTTTTTATTAATAGTACTTATTTGATAATGTATAAAAACTATGGTAAAGGCAATAAAATTATCACTATGAAGTTTATAACTTTTTAGTGTATCATTCAATCATTGAACGTAAAACTTTGAAGATTAATACAAACGCTGTTAAATAAAGATTGTATTTCAACAATTCGCCATCGTATGAAAATCAATAGAATTTTGGAAGAGAAATTAAAAAAAAACTTAGTAAGGGTAAATTACTGAGCGGATGTTTTGTGTCGCTAATATATTAATAACCATTAGTTACGGTAAACTTCTGATCTATAGAGAATGACTCCGCCAAAAGTATGGAGCAGTCCTACTGTGCTTTCACTTTCAATTATTGAAGACCTTTTTTCCTATATGATTTATGAGTTCGTATTATTTATATTTTTTGTATAATGCATGCGAAATGTTCAATCTAATTAAACGTAATTGTTACTCAAGAACAGTTTTTTTAACGAAAAATAGCAATCATCATCATCATCATCATCAGCCTGGAAAATAAAATAATAAAAAAAAAATAAAAAAATAGCAATGTAAAAGCTTAATTATTGTTTAAGTGTATGTTTAGTTGCCATTATAACCTTGCTTGTACCGGTAACGTTGTTTTTCAAATTTACTGTCTGCTGGTGTTTCGATCTTGTTGTTGTTTTATAAAACTGAATTTTAAATAAATTTTAATAACTGAATAGGTAATGTATGTTTACACCGATCGGCCTCGGCCCGGTCTTCTACCTCTTAGCCGTCGTCTGCTTCATTTTATTGATATTTCACTATCATTCTTACTATAGAGATCATGGGACTTACCGACTTAATGTAGAATCATCATCATCATCATTATTTTGTTCATTTACCAAATGATTTGGGGTCGGTGCAGTACGTCAGTCCTCATCCGTGTCTTGTACATATGTACGTAGTAGTATATACATACTGCTGAGGTTTCGGCAACAGTTTTACAGCCCTCTGTCTGACGCTGACTATTCTTGGAAAGAATTAAGAATGTTTTGCATTAAATATATGTCACAATATCAAAGTATTTAAAGTACAATTAAGAGCGTTATGATATCTGCCAATAATTAAAAAGCATACATTAATGTCAATGTTGAAGTAAAAAAAATTAGAGCAGTGCGATAAGCGCGGCGGAACTATTAGAAAAGCATGACGACTACGTTTTGTAGTTTACTCCGGCAGGGATAAAAAAGCCACAAGCGTGTCTTACAACATTTATCTAGATCGCCGCGTTCCGAGAACAGAGGGATCAGCTACCAAATATCATGACTACCGTCTTACAAATGAGAAAATTTCGCTCTAATTATTTATGAATGTGTTATCGTCATATCTCTGTAGCTCACGACCCGGCGTCTGTGTGCACGACGCGAGCAAACCCTCGGTAATTAGCAAATGTGGCTTTCTTTGTTCTCTTGGCACGCTTCGCTTCGGCAGACCGTCTATTGCGGTATGTAAATGCTGCGTTTGTGAGGAGTCGCCGGGCTATCGCTAATAAACCTCCATTACATTCATTAGGGCTATCGGCTGACGGTAGTATCGCGACGTCGCCGGCCGTCATGACGACGACACATAACGAAATTGGACGCGACGAAGCTATCGACACTACCGCTGCCGCCGCCGTACATCTTTCCGACTATCCGCGGTTTTACTTAATTGCAAAATGTGAACAGACCTGATAATGCGCCGCACGGAGCCCGGGATCATTCTCGGTAAACCTAAATCTTGTTATGGAAATCATTGGAATACCTAAGCATCTATAATAAATTACGTTTCCGATTATCGTATGATCCAATCGTAAATTAAGACAAGATACATAATTAAGGTGAATAAATAAAATGTCTGGCATTTCGACGGGAGCACGTTCGATTCATTCAATTGATATATCCATCGCCATTTTGAGCTATCGCACCCTATTAATAAAGTGTAGTTTGTTTCGTTAAATTTAATTGCGATTCGATCGCCAACAATATTGAAGGAGGTGGAAGAGTGCGGAGGCGGGATGGGGCCCTGAATGTCACGACAAGATTTTTAATTACGCCGAAGATATCATCTAAGGAGTGCACTCTGTGCAATAAGTCGGCGACACATCGCGAAATTACAATTCAATAGTTATCTGCGGGAGCGCCGCGGTGTCTGGGCAAATATTTTTAATTGGTGACAGTTTTAATACTTGTAAACATGCGATCGCTCACAACAAGTATCGAGAGGTATAAAAGAGCCCGGCGACAATGGAGAGCGAGCCTGTAACGTGTCGAATATGATCCCAGGTTTATTTTGGTTCTTCTAATGTGTCTTCTCTGTCGTGCAGAGGACAATTAAAAATACAAAAAGTGAAACGTTTGTTTCAGACGTTCATTGTCTCGGTTATTAATAAATTCATTTTACTCAGTTGAAGTGGACGTGTATTTTATTCGCTTTAAGTGGTCTCACATTGTTTTATATTTATGTGCGGTTATTTTAAGCGTGAACATTATAATGCAGTTTGTGGGGGAAGACGTGAACGTCTCGTTTATGCTCCATTAGAAATATTCGAAACTAGGAGAGTGCAGTCATAAATTGACTTTCGTA
Organism: Parides photinus; assembly: GCA_018247975.1. NCBI lineage: Eukaryota > Metazoa > Arthropoda > Insecta > Lepidoptera > Papilionidae > Parides > Parides photinus. Next base: position 5,289 of record DWHU01001270.1, on the reverse strand, counting down.
GTAATAATATTTGTTTATAAATAACTCAAGTTATGTTCCCCAAGCTTTAACTATACAATATTTTTTTTTCTTTTGTTCATAGTTATATTATATTGTATTAGTATACTCCTCAAATCTTACTGAAAGCATACTCTTTTGGATTTGTACTGTTAGCACGTCCTCACAGCTCTCAACTGCATTTACTTTACTGCTCTGATATTTTACAGGTAGTGCTGTTAAGTTCCATATGTCCGTTTTACAGTCTGTGCCGCGCATTATGGCCTAACGTCACGTGAGACTGATTTTTTACTTTACCTTCCGGTCACGAAAGAACTTACTAAACCTCCGTTTTAACAGAATGTAATATGAATATTAGACGTTTCGGGCTGAAAGTATATCTGTGTATTACATTGTTTTAGGTTTGACCCGTTTAAATAGATTTTATAAATAAGTTAAGGCGAGGCATATCTATCAGGGATTTCCGGTTTTACAATAAGATAGAAGACGCTCCGCAACAAAGTGAAACAAGATCCACTCTACTAATCCGACAAAAGCGAGCCTTGTTACCCTTCAAATTTATTTATAAGAAAACTCTCGGACAAGTCGTTAATACCTATAAAGTAGGGGCGAGAGAGGCTCGGGCGAGTTTATAACTCACGTACCGAACTTTACTCGCCGACACATAAAATAATAGGTGTAAAAACGTACACGGGAATGTACTCAGTGAGCGAGCCGGCCGCGAGATGGACGGCGCGCCGCGCGCCCACAGCTCGCGACTACTTACAAACGACTCGCTAATATACATTTACCAATACTACATTTAATTACGTAGCCGTAGCGAATTTTCGTTAATTATTAAGCCCAACGCGGCCGCAACAAATATTATCTTCGAATAAATCATGGTAATGAACACCTTTTGGGAATTTTATGCAGCCGTTAATTCAGATATCACTGCGGAAACAAACGTCCGTTTATCCTGCCATCTGTAGCGCGGGCGCACGCCGGTAATCGTTAACCCCGAGGTGATATCGTTTTGAATACTCATTTCCTTTGAATTAATATTCAAACCCTCGTCCAACGGTCCTAGAGTCCAATTTATTAAGCGCTTTGTTTCCTCAACTAAAAAGTGTATGACACAAATTTGAATCCGGCGCAGATATAAGTCGATGGTGCCGCTGGCGGTGGGCACGTGCGCCGGCGCACCTTGCGCTGCACTCCGTCTTAAGCACGGTGCAAGAATTTATTTATAGTGTATTGTATTTTAATATAATGAGTATTGCACGTACCGAAGACGTCTTTCATTTACAAATATTTCATTTCATATGGCAAATTATAAAATAATTATTCTGATGATTGATGACTTATCTTGATAATTTTTTTTTATTTGGCAAACCGATGAGACGGAAGCATTCACTTGATGGTAAGCTATATGCCTTTAATTTCACTATCTAGAATCTAAATCGTCTCCGGCAACAGTGACCTACTATCAGTATACCTTTCTAGTATTCGTACCTTTCGATTAGTTTTTGTGTGCCGCTTGTATATGTAATTTAAAGATAAACTTTTAGGATACTTTTGCATGATAGATGTAATGCGTTATATGGGAAGTATAATTGACTAAAACAAACGTAGTCTCAAAGTAGTTTACGCATAATATTAAAAGATGATAAACATACATACGACACAATTTACATAATTTGTTAGTTTAAGATGAATGAATAAAATTACACTAACATTTTATGTTTTGGATATAATCGTTAACATTAATAACGAGTGCGTTGTTATGTGAGTGTTTCTATTTTTACATCGATGCTAACCAGTCGTCCTTCCAGTGACCGAGGTCAATCAGCTACTATGTTCCAACTATAAATTTCTTTTAATAAGACACAAAAGCAACTTTCTGCTCGTTTTTGACTCGCCGGTTAAGAAATTTAAATAAAACACTTTTATCAGATTCGACAGGTGGTGGAGTCGTCTTTGTCGTTTTGGCTTCGCTGTAGGTTACGGATTAGTCGGCCGCTAATCGAATCTCAATACGGAAGGAGTACCTTGATAACTCGTAGAGTTGTAATTCATACAAGTAGAGTCCGATCGTGCGGATCGTTCCGAGTATTGATTAATTATTATTCATCGAAGCCTCAATCAGACGATGGCCAAGTGGTAGCCACCCAGGTTTGCGTTTGCTTACAATTTTCTAAACCATCAGCGTAGCAATCGTCATACTAATTTGATGCAAAGCCTGCCTATTGGCAAGTCCATTGACTGTGTTCAATAAATACTTTAGTTATTCACAACGGGAAACGCGAGATAAAGGTACGGAAAAGTTCTTATCTATCTAAATACTACGTATATGATCTAAAATTAGACTTAAGAATTTAACTTAAATGTCCTCATAGAATTGAATATCACTGGGACTGGGGGCTTTCTTTCATAAAGATACTGTTTTGGCTTTGATCCGCCATGTTAGTCAAGTGGGTTGGCGGATAAAGCCAGTGATATTTAATTTCTTAAAATGCAAATAACTCAGAAAAAGGCATCAGTGCGCGCCAGGCTCGAACCCACGACCCTCGAATCGGAGGCCGATTCTAGGCTATCACGGATAAATACAATATTGCAACGACGTATTTCAAATAAATCATTAGAAAATCGATTTTAAAATCAGTTGCAATATACAGCATTGGCGGCAGATTAGTCGTGCTTTGGATAGCTATCGAGTTACAAATTGTGTATCCTGAGATCGATACCGGCGTAATGAAGAGGGCTCAGCATTTAAATACATTTGCATATTAGAATGCGCTTACTCTGACTACGAACGGTGCTGTGGGCTGTGGGCTTGCAGTACAACCCTCTGCTGTGTCGATTTGCTTCTCAAAAGAGCTTCTGTTACGAGTTAACTGACAATCAACATTTACGTATTAAATAACATCATTATTCATAAATAATAAATACACTAATTTATATGTCAAATTGTCAACTACCTTTTCAGAAGCTTTAGTAGAGTAGACAATACAATTACTTGATAACATCCACCTTTTAAAACCAGTATCCCAAAATGTAGCTCCGTGCATTTATAAATTTGTAACAAAATCCTATAAAATATTGGTTAAAATACGTATTACAAATGTTTTAGCATTAATTATCAATGTTGTAGTAGTTTAGTTCAGTTCAGTTAACAGAGACCCAGTCAGTTTCACTCAGTCAGTCAGACTCAGTCAGTCAGTTTAGTTAACAGAGACTGAACCCATAATAAAACCAATTACTTCTTTACATTACATATTTTTTTCATTGTTTTTATTAGCTCATGTTATATATACTTTACTTATGCTACCTTGTTTATTAATAATAACGTTATTGTATGCATAAGTCTTGCCTGTTTGTATCGTTTACAACATTTTAAAAACTATCATTTAAGTTTTTTTTTAAAAGCTCGTCTATATTATTTAATTTATTCTTAATTTTAATCATGTCTGCTGTTCAAAATCATACCTCAACTTTACTATGGATGATAATGTAAGTAAATGAGGAACGATTACCTCCACGCCTTAATCAGAAACGCACATGGAACAGTCCGCAGTGGCCAATGAATATCTGGGTAATCTATCCGATTGACAGGATCTTTTTTATTAATCGATGTTTCTGCTGCAATCGGACAGATCCTACTTACATATATATTGATGTAAGTCGGTAAATTGATTGCTTGATATATAAGATCAAAATTATCGATTCTTCTTCATCGTCGATATCTCATGACTCAGGGTAGTGGCCACTACAAGTCACTCCATCTAGAAGTGTTCTCCATGCTGTTATGTTTCTCGCCTTCCTTATGGATACATAAACAGCTCACATAATGATCCCACTGCAGAAACTTGAGGACTTCTCCCTTAAATTCGCCATGTTGGACAAGTGCAGGTTGGCGGATAATGCCAGTGATGTTTAATTTCTTAAAACGTACATAACTCAGAAAAATTAATAGTGCGCGACGGGTTCGGAACTCACACCTCTGTATCGGGAGCCTATTGGATATTTTAATATTAATCTTGTGTTAAACATCATTAACGAATAATCAAATGTATTACTTAAAGGTTATTGATACACGCGGATATCCTGCGTTATCGAACGCATAGCGCATCGGCTGACATTATCAATGTTTAGTACGTTTCAAACAAGCATCCCCTTTACAAGCTGTATCATCACATCGCCTGTGCCCATCACGCCGCCCGTGGGGGTGAGGGGAGGTGGAACTACTCACACAGGCAAGTTGGAGCATACATAGTGCTTACAAATGCGAGCTGTGGGCATGTAGTCGGTGTGGAAGCTAGGTCGTAGCCGATGCGCGGTTCGATAGCGACACCAATTAATATGCAATGTCGTAGCACTCGTAAACTAGTCACGACATATGCCAATATGTTGGTGCCGTTAGGCACACGCTATTTGTATAATTCGGATGGATTACTTCTCTAACTGTGGCCGTTACCTATTAGTTTATTAACTAACGAGTTTTCGTTACGAATATCAAGCGTAATGATCTGTTTCTGAATTATGTGCGTTTCAAGAAATTAAATATCACTGACATCCGTCTACCAGCACTTGGTCAGCGTGGTCGATTAATAAGGATATTGCATTCTTTTTTGTTTTAAATAAAAAAAAATAAGTAAGTTGTGTTTGAAGCCGTGGTAGCTATGTAGTTTGGGAGCTCAGCTACCTTTCGGAGGTCGCGGGATTGAACCCGGCGTGCACCGATTACTTTTCTGAGTTATATGCGCTTTCAGAAATTTAATATCATTGGCTTTATCCGCCAACTCGCACTTGGCCAGCGTGGTGGATTAAGGCCACAACTCTGTCATTATGGGAAAAGGCCCCGAGTCCCTGCTGTGGAAAAATTAAGTGGGCTGTTTATGTTATAATGATCTGCAAGAGTTTAGTTACAAATTTTACAATAATAATAAGCCTAAGGTCCTTCTCTGACAATGAGAGCTGTGCTCTTTTATCTACCACGCTGGCCAAGTGTGAGTTGGCACTTGTCACATATTCACAAAATCTTGGAACTAATGGATTTCCTTATGAAGTTTTTTATCATCGGAAGCTCAAGTTCACAGGGAACCGAACCTGCACCTACTCGAGACGTATAGTATTTTACAATTCAAGTTATTGTTTTGCCGAGCGTACCTTTAGAGAAAATATGATGGAGTATTAATATGTAAATGATAATTAACTGATAAACTGGCTTAGGTAGAACGACTACGTCGACGTTATGCTTGTTATAAGTTTGATAAATAACATCTTTTGCTTGTTTCCATGAAGTATTAACTT
>DWHU01001269.1:0-13174 GCA_018247975.1 Parides photinus | reverse complement strand
ATTTGCTAGTCTCGCAAGTCTCGGTGATTCTTTGCTGCCTCTGGATAATTACACCACTAATAAGAACAGTAGCCAAAGTAAAAAAAAAAAGCATTGATAATGTAAACTTCCGTTCCGTATTGAACATCAAAATCTACCAAACATTCGCAAAACGCAATATATTCACAAGAATTGTTTTGAACCTGAAAGGAATAAGTGCAGAAAGCTCCGCATGCTCTATAAAAATTTTTATTCTTTTAATTAATCCTTACATCCTGAGTATCGTTATTTTATTAGACTAACATTGAGAAGGAGATCTAAAACAAAAATGACTAGCAAGCATTATACATGAACAGAAAATAGAGGATTCATTGAATAACTAAAACCTACCAACAGAGATCTTCACACTCCTCTTTGTTAAGATACTGTGCAGCGCTTAATGCTAATTCCCATTCCAGGGCTTCTTTATAACAATCTACAGCTTTAAAATAATTAGCTGATTTTTCATATACTAAACCAGCTTCAACAAAATCTTTTTTTAATTTTAAGTAAAGACCAAAATCATCACATATTTCCTTATAAATATCGTCATTGCTTTTAAAAAAGGCTAATGCTTCTCTGTAAAGACTATGATATTTAACAAAAGTTTTCAACTCTTCATATTTTGAAATGCCGCAACTGGCAAGATATTTAACTGCTTTATCAAATCTTTTTAAGTGTTTGTTTATAGTAAACCTCTTATAATTTTCGTCCATACCATTTAATTCATTTAACATAGCTAAATATTCTTTAGGATCTTTTTGAGATTTATTTGCAATCAATAGTACTAAATCAAAATCATACATTCCAAGAGCTACATTAAAAAGTTCATCAACATTAACCATGTATAATAAAAATCTTATTGCTTCATCAGATCCTACAGCAAGTTTAGTATTCATTTCTGCAACTTTTAATTGTTTAATTATTAACAATGCTTCTTCTAAATCTTGAATTGTATTTTTCTTTATGTAAGTCATTAACAAAGGTAATATATTATCACTTCTATCAGTTCTTTTATTAATTTGTGCTTGTAAGACATCACATATTTCCCTTATTTTCGAATCATTTTTTTCATTAAAACCATTTTTTGTATAGCTACTACTGTACATTGTTTTTGTCACATCAGTATTTTCTAATTCTGATAGAAATAGACATAGCCATGATGTGTTCTTTATAGAATCGACAAATTTGTCTACATTGTCAGTAAATAATTTACGATTATGATCACATATTAAGTTGAGGTTGATTCTTTGTTTTCTCATTAAATTAAAAGCTTTTTCATAATCAAGTAAATCTAGTTTATCACCAATTATCTTCAGAGATAATGGACGAGGTTGTATGTTTTCTAAATTTCCCCGAGGCATTTGGAAAATAGTATTAGTAGCTTGTGGTACAGCTATTATTAATTTACCACCCCTTTCAATCTTTCTTTTGTAAATATGTTGTGAATCACTTCTCTGATATTTAACAATAGCCTCCAAACCAAGTTCATTCAATTCTACGCATAAAAGCATATGTTGCAATGTTGTTATAAGAAGAAAGCTTGTATGTACAAAGTAAGAGCTGACATTATTTATTACTATTGCATCATTAAGATAAAGGTTTCCTTTGTGAGAAAGGCCCAAAAAATGCAAGTTATTTTTAATTGACACTATATCAAACTTTGGACACGGAACATTAAAAGATGTTCCTTGTAATGTAATATCATTATTTTCAGTATTATACTGCATTATATCTCCAGAAGTTAATTGCATTATTAACAAGGTGTGGTTGTTTGGATGATTGTAAAATTTCATGACGCCACATGATAAAGGCACTGTGTGTCTTAGAGAAAGTTGACTATCAGATATATCAAATTCTACTAAATGGTAACAATTAAATGCATCAACTTTTACAGCAACCACAGTGTTACGATTAAACCAATACCAATTATAATATTGAAATGGATAATTATATTTATCTTTATCAAGTGTTTTGATTAGTTTATATTTTAGTGGAAATTTTTGAGTTTGCTCAAAAAACAGTAACTTATGTTCAGTATTCACAAAAAATGCATTAGTATCAAGACTGGAATCAATTTTTAAAAAAGGTGCAAAATGAACAGAATGTATATCAAATTCTAATTGTAATTCCAACGCTGACATTGGGGGAGGAATAATAGTCTGTCGGAAACCTGTTAAACACAATTTAGATCTATCAATAACAGCAATTACAGCATCATCTTTGCTATCTCTGCCTTTACTGTGATCAACTGTCCATGTCCAATAATAAACATAATGTCTACCATTTTGTAAAACTATATGTAATTTTTTATTGTTAACAACTTCAAAATCATTATCCCAGAAGATTTGGTTAATTTTTTCTTTATCAGGAAATATTAATATCTGCTTTTGATACCAATGATAATTGCTAGTGGTGAATAAAAGTAGTTTTTGTGTATTATCTTTAGAACAATTACATCTTAATAGCAATATTTCTGAATCTGGGCTCCACAAAAGATCTTCTACTGTAATCGTAAAATTGCCTGGTATGTCAAATTCACCATGTTTTAAGCCATTCTTTTCAAAAAAAGCTACAACATATTTATCTTTCAGTTTTTGAGTGGTTGCAATGAGATTTCCTGATGGACGCCAAGTTAAATTTGACTCAAGGCCTGGTTGCTTTTCACTTGTGAACTGTAAATTTCCTTCTCTATCAAATACTTTAAATTTTCTAATACCTTCCATTAAAAAACCGATTGCAAAAAAATTCCCATCTCCTCTCCAGGTTACTTTAACTTCCGAATCTGAACTTTCATAATCATCTGAAAATAAAAATAAACTTTTAAGTATTTTTTTGACAAAAGTACTTAATTTTTTTTATGCACTAAGATGTGTTCTTTAAAATCTAACACACTTATATACTAAATAACTAAATTATAAATTAGATATAACTTAGTTATTTGTTAAGGAATCACTTTGTCATGCTGGTTTACACTATTGAAATCAGACAAATAATTCTAGCATCTTAGGGCAATATACAATTAACCATACCAGTATCTGTTTTCAGTTTAGCAGCCTGTTTTCCAGCAGATCCATGGAATTGTGTTTCTTTTTTACCCCAACCCACAGTGATAAATTGGTGATCGCCAAATTCTTCACTTAATAGTTCTACCTCAGATATTGGATCGTATGTGCATGACATTGTAATCATTCTCAAATCTTTAGTGACCAAAATAAGTAAATCTTGATCTGGACTCCATTCCATTGCCTGTAAGTAAGCAAACATAATTTTAAGTTATAGAACAGTAAGGATGAAAAACATGCAAGCCACTTCTTGTGGTACATAATACAAACAAACTTAACAACCAACATACGTCTTCTATGTTTACGCAAAAAAAAAAAAATTATGATGAAATGCATGAATGTTTTTAGTATAAATAGATGTCTGTTTCTACGCTGTTAAAACTATAGTTAAAACAAAATTTATTCAATGATCATACTTACAAGTAAACCATTTTCAAAAACTCCCACTAAATCACAATTGGTGCCAGTTTCGTCAATCGTTACTAATTCGCCGTTTGATAATGCAACGCAGAGCCGATTTGATAATGACACATATGTTATACTTATTGGGCTATTATTACTGTATACAATTTCAGAAATATCTCTAGTCCACTTAGTAGCTCCAAATTCGTCAATGTTTAAAACTTGTAGGTTATGTTTAATTACATACAAGTTTACCTTGTCTGTATCATAATTATAACACATGTAAAACGGTTGACTAGATTTAATATTGATATCACCCGCCGTTACTTTCCAAACTTCTAAATTCTTCATTGTTTTATCGGCGAACAATGCATTTATAATATTTGCCTCAGTGCTATATTTTTGACATCTAGTTTTAAGGGATGTAGTTGGAGGTTATAAACAACTAGATTTTATAGTTCATATTTTCTCGATGTGTATATTCGATATAAAAACTAGTTTTGCAAAACAATTTCATAAAATGAAAACCTCGCACTTTATAGAGATAAAGTTCAGCTTTTTTTAAATTAAACATAATTTTTTAATTCTTGTTACATAATTAGAGATTATGTAATAAAAATTTACAAGTTTAAACAAAAAAGGGTAGACATAATGACGGTTCTGTAGTTAAGTAAAATAAAATGTTAATTTTAATTATAATTTGTACGCTTTAAAATGTGTGCATTTTCCAAAGAAAAAAGCTTAAGTTCTCATAAAATTTAAGTGAATATTCATACTCACGAATAAAACCGTAACACAAATACTAATATAGTAGCACTATCACGATAACTATTTACACTACATTCTTTGTATAATTCGTTATTAACTACTTAAGTTAGGAAATTAATACTTAATTTGAAAATAACATAATGCAGTGTCGAAGTTAATAACTGGATTATGAATAATAACACATCTAAAATTAGGCAATGTAATACAATTTCTATATTAACCCATAAATACACATAATTTAATTACGTAAATGTCATTTAATAATTAGGAACATATAAAACCATGTAGTTTTTTATACATAGCCTAAAAACATTGATGTGAAAATAAATTATAGAAAAATTTAAACATCTATCGGTTTATTTAAGTAATACTACATTATTCATTTTTACACTTTAGGATAATACGTAGTTTCAAACTTCTTTTTGGATTTTGGGAATGACCGCAGAGCCTTTGGAATATAAGGAGGTAAATGTTCATTCAATCGCCTTTGAAATGGATTGATACCACGTTCAAAGAATCTCCTCTTTGCTTCAAAGAACCTTGTGTTATGTTCAATTTTATAAATTTTCTCCCAAAGATACGTTTCAGGCAATAAGTTATGCTTAGGCCTATTAGAAACAATATGTTTATATGTAGATTCTAACCAGGTTCTTTTATTGTCATCTTCAATATCAGCAATAATTTGTTCATCTTTTCCCAAATAAGGTTTCATTTCATGTTCGCGTTCTTCTGGATTATTCAAATAAAACTGAATTAACATTTTTAAAACATTTTCGTTCAACCCTTTCACTTGACTATTTTCTATAGTGTCATACAATTGAAGAGGTGATGTACCAAAGCAGACATTATGTTTTGGATTCTCATCCATTTGCTCATTGTGCATGGTAATAGTATTCATTTGATAAATATAAAAGGACCACAATTTGCCATTTGTTATTATAGTTTGAGTTACTAATGGATATGTAATATCATTGTATGTTGTAAAACCCTGATAATTGGCCTGGCCAAGAAGCCAGCCAAAACTAGCCTTTATTCCTTGACAATGTAATGCTTCTATTCCGTCTTCTTTGCCATATGAACTATTTCTTGTTAGCATATGATCACGACCATGAAAAGACAATAAACCAAATTCGTCAGTGTCGCCAGGCCAAAACCCTGAAATTTCATATAAAAGACTATTACTTTTCATGGTGTACTTTTCAGTTATAAAATATATAAATATCATATGTTTATACTAGCTCATATCTATAGTGGTTTTAGTGTTTGCATTAATATAAGAAACAACAAATTTATTTTCTAACAGCACAGGACTTAGAATCTTCTTTTAACAGAAGAGAACCGAGAATTTCATTCACTACATGGGTCAAGCAGAGATTAGTTAATATCATATTATATCAACATAGTATCTTAGAAGACACAGGTTTCATTATAATTCCCAAGATTTGAGGCGATTTAACATGTGCTACCTGAAGAGAACAGTGTTAATGACCACTATTACAAACAGTGACATCATCATTATAGTTTGCCATTATTGCTTCAAGTGATGCTTAGTAATATTTTGTAGCATATACCTATACAAATATTTTATACCTGGAATATTAGTCCCGTGCCTAAATTGCCCGGTGTACCCAACACTCTCTGGCACGTAAGAAAACTTTTGCACTTTAAATTCAGGGTTTGTAGCCTCTTCATATGGCAGAATGGGTTTTAATGGAATAGTGCTTCTAACACAAAGATGTGGATTTCCTGTGGATTTAAATAAGAAGGATTAAGTATTTGTTGTATGTTACACACTTAATACACTACAATAGCAATTCAAATATGAAAGAGCAATAATTTTTTTTAACAAATGTACAAAAGAGGACTCCACATTAACTTTCTTCGGATTATTAGTCTTTAGAGTTCTATGTTAAACTTTGCAATAATAGATCATTAGAAAAATAAGAAAAATTTTAAAATTTGACACAGGGTCGAAGTTATCAGGGGAGATATAACAATAAAATTTAATTTAATGGGTATGGGTTTGAAATAATTTTAGTTACTTTATTTCCTATAAGATATCAAATACCACAAAGTACTAAAAGTATATTTGTTACACTCCAATGTAGCCTGTCTTCTGCACACTTCCATGCGAAATGGCATAATGAGTTATTTTGTACACTTGATATTTGTGTCACAAATTTTCTTCTATTTATTGTAAATAGATCTACTTTATCTACAGAACGATACTTTACTAATATACACGTGTACTATGACAATGTGAATTTGTTGTCCTGTAAATATGTTCTATTACAATATTTTCACTATTTCGCATAATAGTTAATTTTCAATAGATGTCTGTTACAATGTCAAGTGAACTGAATTAGTCAGAATCAGTGCAGTTAATTTAATAAAATAAACACTTACTTTAATTAAGTAAATAGGATTGTATTATTTTTATCTAATAGTGATGAATAACATAAATATGACATTACAATTTTTCTAACCAATTTTTCTTACCAATATATTGTACTGGTCTATCAATAGGTTCATGTAGTCTATCTCTCAGCCATTTGTATTGTTTTCTCCATTTAATAACCTTAGAGGGCACATCAACGCCTCCAACAAACCAGAATGCTTCATGGCGTGGCTCATAATCAATCTTAAATAAAAAAGATTTTTATTATTATTATTTACCTCATGATTGAGAATCATGTCCACCATAATTCAAACTCATATTGATTCCAATATAAAAACAAATATCTTTGGACAATTCACATACCACTGTGTAGTCGCAAAGCAGAGTATACTCATTTGTGTTATGGATACTAGATAGCTGAGACTACTTTAATACATTTTTTTTGCAAATTTATATGTATCATATATACAAAACACCCAGACTCAGATCAAATATTGTCCGTGGAGGGAATTAAACCCACAACCTCATACTCAGTAAGCAGTTACACTACTAACTGAGCAATCGGACAGTTATCTATATATATATATATTATATCATAATATACGGTAGTTGAATTTTAAACAATGAATTATACTTCTTTAGAAAGGTAATGCTATTTATAGTAGTTTCTTTAAATACTGAAGTTGTTAATTTAAGTATACTATAAAAAGCTTTGTTTTAAACAATGTTTTTGTCTTAATAATGGAAAAAAACAATTTTATAAAATTCAGAATACTTGAGCAGATAAAATGTGTGGTAGTTTTTCTGCAAGTTTGTTACAAATTATTCTGTTGATCTGCCGCACTATATTTTTTGTGTAATCATTTTCTTTAATTTGTTCTTCAGTTTTTTCTTCTTGACTATTGTAAATATGCCTAAAAAAAAATATTTGCAAAATATGTTACAAAGAATTTATCGGAATGTTATAGTTAAAGTATAAAAATATCTAATCATCCTTGCAAAGTTTATCAGAACTCAGGTATAGTTATGGGTTTATAAACATTTATTTCTTATATTATTTTACACAGAAATGATGACAGTCTGAGATTGAATAAATTGAGTTCATTTGCTACACTAGCTATAAAATAAGTTCACAGCAGTAAATAACTTATAGAACATTTAACAATCATTTCCTTTCTTAATAAAAGTGAACGAAAATATTAAAGAACGCAATAATTAATGTAATCTCTGTTGTTAAACACTAACCTAATCATAATAATATACCACAATTATTTCTAGCAGCCTTTTTTCAATAATTCGTCTATAAATATTATAAACACTGAATAATTTTTAAACTGATTTTATAAATTAATAACTTAAAAAAAAAAGAAATTTTAACAATATATTTAGTACAAGTGGAATTATACCCACTTAACACTTTCTGATTCAAGCACAATTACATCTTCAATTGGTGATTTTATTTCTTGTGCAATCATTTCTGCAAGAGACTCTGTTTTTGTATAAACATCTGGGAAAACATTTATTGGTTTAAAGTGAGTTCTGGTATAACATTTTACTAAAGGCAAAGCATTGTAAGGTATTTTATTTTCATTTAACATAACACATTTCCACCCGTAGTAACGAGGCATGTTTAACCCTATTTGTTTTTCTTCAATGGTGTTCAACTCTTTTATATTTTCATGAACAGTTTGCTTTTCTCGTAGTTTTCTTCCTTGAAGAGACAAATCTAAAATTGGAGGATATTCGGGCTTGTCTGTATACTCATTTTCAGGAAGTGCTTGTGAATATCTTCTTTTGATCCATAACTTAAATCTCGGAATATTTTTATTAAATGTTGTTAAATGCATTTTTATTACACCTGTATTATAAATCTCTTTATATAAATATCTTCATGACCGAAAAATCATTTAGGGTTAGTTTTTTTTGTTTGTTTCTTTATAAGAATAGGCAAAGGCAATAGATACATAATAATTATTTACTGCAATTTATAAATTCAAAAGAAAAATTGTGAAATAGTTTTTTTAATTTGTGAAGTAATAATTCAAATACATATAATACAAAATTTCTTTCTGTGTGAATTTGAATTTAAATAGCAAAATTTCAAATGATTACTTAAAGACATCACATGTATATTTTTTCTTCGTAACGAAAATATGTTTTTTAGTTAGTATTACAAATAAATTCATTCTTTCCTTTTTAAATAATTAAAACCCTAAAAGTTACTAGCACTTTCTTAGTTTAAAATCGATTTTCCGGCAATATCGATTTAAAGCAACGTCCCTACCTGGCTGACGCAAGACTTAGGGAAGCAAGCAAGACTATAATTTTGATTTCACCACCTGCCAAAATATTATAACCAAGTTTTTACAAAAAAGATTATCGAAATTGTTGTAAAAATGGATGACGATATGATTTTTGATCCTTCATTAAAGAAAAAAAAGAAAAAGAAGACTGGTTTTGATATAGATGCAGCATTGGCAAGTGAACAAGGTGAGAGCACATCTGTAGAAGCGCCTGTCGAGTCCGGTGACGTCGACGTACCCGAGGACGACAATCTTGATTTAGATAACTTCGGCAAGAAAAAGAAGAAAAAAAAGAAGACTTTTTTTAATTTAGAGGAATTAGAAAGCGCGTTGCCTGAAACAGCCGAAGAAAAACCTCCAGCGGAAGAACCTCAGGTACAAGAGGAAGATCTTGTGGATGAATTAGATCTTGAAATAGACTTTTCAAAAACTAAAAAGAAGAGAAGGAAGAAAAACATAGATGAACTTGTTGCAGAAGAAGAAAATAATGAGAATCAAGAAAATGCAGATGATTTACATGGAGACTGGGTTAGCACTGATCGTGATTATACCTATGATGAGCTCCTTGAACGAGTTTTTGATATAATGCGGGAGAAAAATCCTGGTATGGTGTCTGGCAAAAAACAGAAGTTCATTATGAGACCACCACAAGTTGTAAGAATTGGAACAAAAAAAACATCATTTGCAAACTTTACAGAAATTTGCAAGACACTTCACCGGCAGCCAAAACATTTGTTAGATTTTTTACTTGCTGAATTGGGTACTAGTGGTTCTGTTGATGGTAACAGTCAACTTATAATTAAAGGTCGTTTTCAACAGAAACAAATAGAGAATGTTTTGCGTAGATATATTAAAGAATATGTTACATGTCACACATGCCGTTCACCCGATACTATACTGCAGAAGGACACAAGATTATTCTTCCTACAGTGTGAGACGTGTGGCTCACGCTGTTCTGTTGCAAGTATTAAGTCTGGTTTCCAAGCTGTCACTGGAAAGAGAGCTGCAATTCGTGCAAAGATTGCATAGAATATAATTATTTACAATTTTAATATTTCCTCATGGTATGTAAACATGATTACATATATATTGTAAAAAACACATTTTAGTTGTAAATCAGTGATGTACCATTTTATTTTATAGAACAACTTGACAAGAAGTTACTCTTTTACTAAAATGTGGACAATTTAAGTCACTTCTTACAAAATTTTCCTGAGATGTATGTCTACAAATATATTTCTTTGTCTTTGTCATCAATATCACATCTGTATTCTTGATTACACATTGTTTTTATACAAGTTGTTTTATTTTGTTTATGTGCAAATTTATCATGAAACCTTAAAAGTTATTTTATGATTGGATATTTTATCGACATTTAAATCTTACAAGGTCTTTTTGTAATCATAATCATAAATAGTTTTTTATTGTAGGATAATATAAAATCAACAAAGTTCACGAATTTAAATTTTTTGTCATATACTTTTTATTAATTATTTATAACTATTCTGTTATTCAAATAGGTTTGTTTACAGTAATTAACTTATGTATAATTTTTTGAACATAAGAATTATAATAATTTTCTATTAAAATAATTTTGTAGTTTTTCTATTTTAATGACTTAAATAACAAACCCAGCAGGTTATAGCAGTCTTTTCTTATTTGTAATATTTTGAGTAGATTTTTAACTCCTTGTTTGGATCTTGGCAGTTCCTTTGTATCAGTTTTTATTGCTTAGTTGAGTTGGAACACAAGTTGAAGTGCAATGAATTAGTCAGTGTAAATATCTTATACTAAGATAATGTAACCTAAAATAACTAAAAAAATAAACCTTAACCATTACTTAACTTAGTACACCATTTGAAATAAAAACTTCTAAAGAATGTGTGTTCAGTATTCATTAACATAGAATTGAGAAGTAGTTCTCGTTACTTCCAGGTTATTTTTAGCATATCTTTTCTGTAGTAACCAGATTTTCATTTAGAAAAATAATGTTCAATAATTTCAGTTAACATCATAAAAGTTTTATTAAATTGATTTTTAACATTTGTTATATTTATATTTAATAAATGTACTTCATATATTATTTAGACCTCAGGTATTCGTTGTGGTATAAAATCTTTGCGTACAGCTTCATTGAGACCATGAGCATACAGGTCTAGGCGTTGTGTCATACAAAATCCCCATTTGTCTTTTATTTGACGGCACATGTTAAGGTCAAGTTGTGCAATTAATAACCCATCCTTGATCCTTGATAATCCTGGAGTTCTTGAACCATCTGGTGCTGTAACATAACTGGAACCATAAAAGTGTCCAAATTCTTTATGGGCTGGTTTGCCATCTCCAGAAGTGAACTCATTAGGAAAATTTTCTGTTCCAACTCTGTTTATAGCACAAGTGAAATAACTGTTAGCTATAGCAGCATTACGAGCTTCTATACCCCACAGGTGTTCACTTAGCCCAGCAACTGTGGCTGAAGGGTTAAAAACTATTTCTGCACCATTAATTCCAAACATTAACCAATTAAGAGGATGATGACGCCCATAACAAATATTTATAGCTATCCTGCCATAGGTAGTCTGAAAAACAGGATGCCCAGTATTACCTTCAAAATAGTAAGTGGATTCATTGAAATCTCCTACACGGGGTATATGATTTTTTCTGTGTTTTCCTATAACTTTACCATGTTCATTTATCACTACAGCTGTATTCCAAATGGTATCATTATGAATTTCATCTCTTTCCAATATTGGCGAAATAATTACCATTCCATACTTGTTAGCGAATTCTTTAAGCAATAAAGTGCTAGGACCGTCATCAACCGGTTCTGCAAATTCACACCAAGGTTGCTTTTCACGAGTGCAAAAGGCGAACGGCATAGACCAAGCTTCTTGTAAACAGAGGACGTTGACACCTTCATCAGCTGCAGATTCTATTAACTTACCGATCTTCTGAAATATCGCAGATCTTTGTTCAGTTATCGGTTTATCAGTTGATGTAGCAATAGAATGTTGAATAAGTCCTACTTTAATGACACGGGGTTTTCTCGTTTCTTCTGTACAAGCAGGAAAATCATAGGCTGCAATTTCAAAATTATTTTCATCGCCGATTAGAAGATTTTTCTGCTTAATGTCTAAAGAAAAATTGTTTGTTCTTCCGTAGTATATTCTATTAAATTCTTGTCGATCGGTTTGAGAGAGATTATTTCTTATAAGTTCATCTAAACTATGAAGATCACAAGGCTTTTCCATTATTACGATTTGTTTTTTTTATTATTTCGTAAGACAAGAGATTTTAAAATGATAAGAATTATGATAAAGGCAGTGTTACCCATGTAACACTTATTTAATAAAATTTTTAGATAGTTGGTATTTATCAAAAAAAATTATACTAAATACTTTTTACAAAGCGTATGTTAATTTTTAATAGATTTCCCAAAAAAAGGTGTTTTTTGTTTATTGAAACAAAATTTTTAGACGAGCAATAAAATCAGCAAGATATTTACTAGATGGTTAGCCCTATTCATTTTTGTTTAGGACTATATAATTTGGCAACCAGACATTATCTTCTCTTCGTTTTCAGACCGGGACACAGTAAAATTAACACATTATTATTTGGTTTGTTTGTTTAATGGTATAGGTAGTAGTTGCTATGGTATCTACGGTGGTTTCCGGCAATAGTACTAGCATCTGTTATATTGTCTGACATTATAAATTACCTCTGAACGTCTCGTCGTACTTACTGATTAAGTTGACATAATTGTTTTTGAAACATGTACCAAAGTTTTATTACATTCTGTAGAGTCATAGACAATAATACCGTTTTTTCACAAGCGTTTCATTTGTCAATATTGACAGTAAATAGTTTTGGCATTGGGAAAATTTATTGAAGTATTTCCCATTTTTATTTCTGATTCTTATTTCTTTTAGTAATAAATATATTGCAGTAACTCTCGTGTCAAAATGATGAATGTCTTACCAGCACAACCTACCGGCATACAAAGTACAGCGGGAGCTGTTCCAATACGAAATGAAAAAGGTTTGTAATATATAAAGATGCATTTGAAAGTGATTTAAACATGCAAAGGCATAATTTTTATTCATATTTTGTTAAAAATAAATTACTAGTATATATTCTGCCCCATTTGAGGGTTAGCGTCAGGCAGGCGGCCGGCTGTAAAAACTATTGCCAATAACCCTAGCAGTGTGTTTAGTACAGATGGA
>DWHU01001268.1:0-13178 GCA_018247975.1 Parides photinus | reverse complement strand
GCATTTTATGTATGTGTATGAATGTCTAGTATATATTTATTATTATATTATACTTTATTCTCTCTACACCTACTACAGCATCTCTTCACGTCTCAGGTTGACTGGAAGAGAATGGATACTGACATTAAGTCCGCCCTTTATCAACTTGTTTTGGTTATACAATAAAAGATATACATAAATAAATATGTAATGGATTGTCCTTGTAGCTCTTAAAGTGTGGCCATGATCAACACGTCCCACTTTCAGCAACAGTGAACATGTATCGAGAGCAGGCGTACAGATTTATTTAGCCGCGTGCCGGACAGTGCGCCTCTTAAATTGATGATCGAAAGCGCAGTAATAATAGCGACTTGTATACAAACAGAAATAGCGCACAATTCCTGATATATACCCGTCAGCTGCTCGGCAACTTATTATACTTACTCACTGTTCATTTTAATGTAACATTTATGATGTAATTATTTAATTAAATCCGTCCGTTTAAGTTATATTCTGTAACAGAGAAAGTTAGTTTTAATCAAAAACAATTTATGATAATTAAAGCATTATAGCATTATAAACAGAAATTATAACGGTTTTAGACCCTTGATTTTGAAATTAAACAAAACTTCTAATACAAATAAAGCAAATTACTAGAAGTCGGACAAAGTAGTGGCTATAATTATTCGTTACTTTTGTTTAACACGATTTCGTACAGGTAGGGACGCAGGTAAAGCGAGTTTTGTTCGTTTTGTACAAGATTCAACTTTCTGGGTAATCGATTGAGATAAGAACAATTTATCATGTTTTAAAGCGTTGAGTTCATTTTGTTACAAAGCTTTAAAATACGTATTTATCAATGTTTATTACTGTTGATGTTTTAACGACTGCAATGAAAATAATCAAAGATCTGACTGCTCTAGGCTGTGCTTTTATTAGGGGAAAGTTTCCGCCCTCTTTCCGTACCATTAACATTAATTTTTATTTCGCCAAGTTAGACTCTTACGGTGCGTTTTCGTTCGTTTTCCCCGGCTCGTTCATTTTATCGATGTTTACGTATTATTGCGGGGCCGCTACGTAAATTGACTGCGTTGAGATATTGCCCAAGCGACTCGCGCTGGAATGTTTATATTTGAATAGCAATTTGTTTTGTTTCCACAGCGGTATATCGAGTGCGTAAGTGATTTTTTTTATTACAAAACATTTATATATATTTCAATCAATGCTAATAAATGAAACAAGCCGTTATATATATTTATGTACGAATACGTAATACTTGTTAGGATTAATTAAGTTTAAGTCAAATTATCAAGTACCCCTAAAGGTATTTTTAGGCTACAGTATGTTCATTAAAATTATCACATGAATCATTCGTTTATCTACAAGTAATATGCTTATTTAGATATGTTTTCGAAAAATGTACACTAAAATCGTTTAATAGTTCATTTACGGAAAAGACTCCTTACTTTAATATTAATGGTCGTTGAATACTAGTTTACCTATAAACGAATAATCGTTATGTTTGTTTGCAAAATTGAATTCTGTTCATACAATTGACAGGCGGTAACGGCTTCCGTTATTTACAGTTGTTTGTGAAACTGACAATAGTACAATTTGATGGGGTTCTATAGCAAACACACTTTCATACAAATGTGTAGTTTATGGCACCAGTGATAAATGAGTTAAGAAGACGTTGATTGATGACAAGCAATTTACGATACAAGTTGATTAAATTAGATTGGGAAATAAAAGATTTGATTCGTTGAACGGTGTGAAAGACTGCTTTATACAGTTGTCACGTGATAATTACTCAGCTTTGTTGTGGAGGAAATGTATGCTAAACTCTTTGTATTTGTGTCACATTAATTCTAAAGTCAACCTTAATACTTAACTGGTAACTTCAGAGTAGAATGATGCAGTGAAAATTATTATTATACCAATTGTTGGTTTACGGTAGAATTGCTATCTGCACCTTTACCTTGTGGATTAAAGTACCACTGGAATGCTTATTTCGTTGGCAAACAGTTTACTTTATTTATATGGAGCTGTAAATAAATAAATTATTATGTTAATTAAAATATTACCTGTTACGTATAAATACGCTGACTATCGTATCTCATAAGTAAGTGTAATATAGCATAAAATTAACTTATTACATGTCCGGCTTTTTGTTTAAATGTTTTTGTAAGTACCATACGGAGGTAGAGTTCTTCTTTTACTTAACACTAAGATGTTTAAGGAATGATAACAATAAAAAAATATTTACTATAGTGTAAACACATTACTAACCTATACTTTAAAAGATTTATATATGTGCAAAGTCGCTCAATTGTTGATATATTGTAGAGGAGAATTTTATTTACATTGGAACCCTGTGCTTTCTAAATATCAAGAATTAAAATTTATTACTGTAGTATCGCTAACGTTTATTAGAGGACAACTTTACGCGTATCTTTAGTAGTTTACGCAAAACTTCTAATCGATAGAGTGGCACCATGTCACAGGCGTTTAAGTTGATAAAGCAAACTTCATTAACATGTCAACCAAGTTTCTCAACTTCCCGATAAGATGTTTATATTATTAAATAGGTCGAGCGAAGCGTGCCGTCCTAGTCGTATTCAACACTAGTCTAAATTAACTTAAATTTAGTGATTATAATTTTTAATAAGACTCTTCTATAACTAGTGTAAACACATTTAGTAAGTGATAGGACGGAGCTGAAGACTGGGGGCTACTGTGTCAGCAATATCGTCCTCCGCTGCGTTTCCGCGCCGTCACCGCGCCGTGTTTAATTTCACTTAGCAATCGCCTCTTGTCATTCTGGCCTAGATACAAACGAAAGCGGGCCCCGTCCTATTATCTATGATTACTATAGATTGCCGGAACCATAATTACTGCAGCTGAGGAATATTATTAAATGGATTATTTCAAACTTGTACATATATTAACTTATTTTTAATTTTGTTTGTTTGAAAAAGTTTGGATTATAAGAGTTTGAGGTTATGTTTGTTTAGGTTTTATTTAATATTAACAGTCTAGTCTCTTGTAACGCGGATTTTGCTAAAATAAAATTAAACTGCACTGTAAGAATGATGAATATTGAAATAATTTTATACAAATATTTCCAATTAATTACTTTAATTAACTTAAGTTCCTACATATCATATTCAACATATTCGTTGATACATATTAATACTATAAAATGCAATTTTTATATGGCTATTAAATACTTACCTGTACAATGCACTTGAATCCAGTCACACATTCTTAGATGATATTAAACGATGAGTGGAGAATGCATTAATAAGCTCCTGTGATTATTAATCAATCGTATCTAAAACTCAGTTATCAACTTAACACTTCAGCGCCACGATTGTTAAATGCTATAAGTTCCTATTGCTAATAATAGTAGTTAATGTGTTGTATTATTTATGACTTATTAATATTTTATACACGAATAATCTTATAAATTTAACGGCAATGAAGTGAATTGAATGGCAATGAAATCGCGATAATCCACGAATGACGAAAGCTTTCATTTCAGATATCACAAACGATATATTGATCATTATTTTATTTTGTTTATTGGTCTTAAGGAAAACCTTTTAATGTATATAGTGTTTGCATACATGTAGATATAATATCAACGGGATGAGTCGTCAATTAGTTAATGTGTCACTTCCCCAACTAGGCTATCTCACAACAGCAAAGATGTTGCACGCAGAGTCACTAACTTATTACTAACTCGTGTATATTACACTTAATGTAATAAAACATTTGTGTATAATACTACATTAGTAGTGTGTCCAGTAAACAAATGTTTTTTACAACTATAAGAAAATCCACTTCATATAATCTTACCTTTCTAACAACTGAGAAGAATCTAGTTGTAATGGTTTTAATATTTACAGTTTTAAGAAATTATATTAACTTTCCAATGGAGGGTACTTAATCTTTAAACTCTTAAATAATGTAGTTGTTAATATATTAAATGGTAAGGTTCTTGGTTTACTTTAAATCATATTAAATATGATATTGTTATAAGTTGACATTTCTCTTATAATATATAATATACACGTCATATTTAAATGCAACGAAAGTAAGCTGTAGTGCGGAAATGTTTCTATGGCGCAGATTTTACGACTTCGGTAGCAGGGTTGTTAAATAAATATTCAATGTGTAATAATAATTTAATAAAACCTTTAAAACTACAACAAAATACAATGATTTAAATTTTATTTTCTCGTAATATAACAGTAGTATGTATCTAAATGTACAGGCTCAACTTTCACGAGTCGGTTCTTATCTGTGCTGTGAGTTTTAAACTATAATGCAATACTGTACAGTGATCTCTCTGAGGTTTTTCATCGTTGATATGTGTGCTTGTTTGTTTATATTATAAGGAAATAGTTATATTAAAACAACAACTTTTCACCAACCCTATAAAATGTCGGGAACACTTCCCGGTCGATATTTAGGAGCGGCAGTAAACTTAACAACAATGCATCGTACTACTTTAATGCTATTTCGGACCACCGCGGCATATAGAACAAACTTGGAAACGGATGTTGTTTATTAATAATAATAAATTTATTTTATTTACTTCCATTCAAACGTTAAAATGGAAGTATAAATGTAACTCTCCTAGGCATACAAATGCCAGAAGACATCTCTTACTTAAGCATAACCTTTTCTCGTACATAATGTATCACTGTATGTTTTATTATGTAACGTAATTTAATATTTTTAAGTATGTAGCTGTCTTAAATTAATATTTAATTCTTTCAATATTATCTAACTCCAGAATACACCATTCGTATATGTTAATTTGAAATATAAATTCCACTTGAACTATTGACGTCACTTTCTATTATGGTCTGGAACAAAATTATTGTAAAGTTGGTACAAAATTGTAAAACGTAACTGTATACTGTTTAAATTTGTTTGCTAATGACCTTACAATATATTTTTGTTGAAGATTTTGCAAATTTCTTAGAAGCTTTCAATTATATTACCAAAATAGTATCTCATTAATATTCGCCGTAGACGTCGTTCTACCAACGCTTCTGATTGACGTTCGCGATATTCGCCGCCAATATTGAGCGGTAACGTGACCGGATGGTGAATACCACATAACTGGTACTTGGTCTATCCGTAGCTACAAGACAGATTAAATGGAAGGAGTGATTTGAAAATGGCATGTATATCTGGTGCTGTACGAACGTGGTAACTAATGTATTGTTATGGTTGTTTACTAATTAGATCATTGCTCTGCCCATTTCCCAAATTATTTGTGGTTGGCGTAGTACGTCAATCCTCTCCATGCATTCCTATCAGATGATAACTTGATTCATCTTCTTACACAATCCATCCATCGTTTCTTCAGTCTTCCTCTTCATCTCCAACCAAACACATTCATACCTAATCGCTTGCCTGTTGCTTACTAATAGGATGATGAATAATATTCGCTGTACAAACTTAAGCCATTATGGAGAGAGATATAAATATAAAACATAATATTGCCTTAATAACTTTTCTGACTCATTGTTATGATTGTTTTCCATAAGCGTTTCAGCTGAAAGACGTGGACTATCAGTTTTATGGCGCATACAGCCGGAAGACAGAAACATTAGATCATGTATATATCTGAAGGATGTAAACCTTGTATGGTTTAGTTATACGCGTTCATTTTATAAAATAACAAATGTTTTGTAAAGCTCGGCTTTATAAGATCGTTTCTAAAAAAATGATGCGACAGGAGTAAAAATACTACACATGCGTTGACTGCGTCATTTGTACCGCATGTGGATGAGTTGTATTGCCTAATGCATGGCTTCATAAGTCTTAACTCTTGACTGATTTATTGAATGACGCATCCCAACTTCCGGAGTCGTCATGGTTTTCGAGGAACTTGTTCAGAATAAATTTCGTTTTACTTTAGTTAAATATGAGCACCGAAATTCACAGTATCTCGTTTACTACAGAAATAATATACATTAATCAACAAACTTCAAACAAATAATGTTGACCAAAAAGACAT
The DNA here is from genome assembly GCA_018247975.1 of Parides photinus. Taxonomy (NCBI): domain Eukaryota; kingdom Metazoa; phylum Arthropoda; class Insecta; order Lepidoptera; family Papilionidae; genus Parides; species Parides photinus. The sequence continues at coordinate 7,159 of DWHU01001268.1, read as the reverse complement.
TAAACAGGAACCAGCAAATCATTTGCTTCGAAGCAATCCTGTTAAAGCATTAAGAGAGCACTCTTATAGAAGTGGGGAGGAGAGGTGGTTAAAATGTGTATAAAATCTTAAATAAGTTTGTAATATCCGTATCAGTCAAATCTAATCTCGAACCTGAATCTAGTTCTTTTTTGTTAATTATCATTTAAAGAAACAATACATTCATTGAAAAATGTTTACGTAAACATGGGGAGGAGGTAAGAGCTTTGCTTACTTTTGCTGACGAGGAGTAGGGGGGTAAATAATTGTAATAAATCTGCTTACGTAATACTTAACGGTCCCATTGTTTATAGGACACTTCCTTTTAAAGAGAATTCGAAATCAGTTTTATAATTATTCAAATTGATTATCACAAATGCGTCGATAAGTAAGGCAAGATATTGAAAAAAAAACATTTACGTACATTTTTACAAGAATTGATCTTAGAATTAATAACTTCTGGATTAATTTTTAACCGCATTATAATTTCATTAAAATATTAACTATTTAGTACATAGTTTTGGCTTTAGCGTATATCCTTGAAATGTGCACTTGCGGCCTGTCCCACGCCATGTTCCATAACCACATTAATTATGAGCTCTATTAGGGTCAGATGGTAATTATGGGCTGTGCTAATGTCGCTAAAGCGGATATTAAGTGTATCGTAGAACAGGTTACGTCGACTCCTTCGCAAGAAATCTTTACTTCAACTCTAAAATTAGACATACCCACACTGCAGTTTAATCATCAAGGTATACCATTTGCAGTCCACAGTTTTTGGTTATCAAAATAGTTAACTTAATATTAACTATCATATAATCAGAACTGTATATACTATAGCTTATAATTTCAAGGTAAAATTATTGTATATTTTGTATTAATAATAATAATCAGCCCACTTAATGTTTCTATTGCCGTGATTTCTCTTCTTTCACAATGAGAGAGCCGTGGCCTTTTGTACTTCACGCTGGTCAAAGGTAGGTTGGCGGATGTCACGTTTACAATAGCCGTTGATCACAGTACATAGGGGATGTTTATATATAGGTTATGGTATTTATATATATGTATGTTATAGTGTTTATGTATACAATATGTTTTCTTTCACCGGAAGGTCAAGCCAATGGGATCGAACTCACATTTCCTCGATGTATATAAATTTTTAACTACATCTGCATAATTAAATATAACCATAAACTGATACACCTGACCCTCATTTTACGATCTCCGAAGTTAGTTCTTCAAAGTTATTTAAATAACGCTCGTAAAGGTGACGCCATGAAACCATCGCATTTATTTCCTACGCCTTAATAAAAACAGTGACGTTAAAGATAACAAGTAACTTTTATTACAAGCCGACTGATTGTTTTATATGAATTTTAATGAGAAAAATAACGTGGCGAGCGTAATGTAAACTAGTCCGATAACTTATATCACTTACTTATAGGCCCTACTTGATGTACGCTATAATAAAAACTTTATACGCGTTGTCTGATGTACTCAAAAAAATACGGAACAAATGTGAAATTTTTTAGTGTATCACATTTTTAGTAATTATGTAGATAAACTTGGTTTTAAGAGCCAAGTTTCATTAGTGCTTAGTGGCAGGTAAAGCTTATGTTCACTGCGATCCTTTTTTATATTATCATTATGTAATAAACCCTTAATGTAAGCATCGCATCCATTACTGCGATGATTCTCCTTTTTTAAAGCAGCACTTGGGTGTGACTTAAAGGCTTGGTTGAGGCTTAACACGCAACCTTCCGACTTGTCGAATCATGAATGCTTAATGGCAAAAAAAAAAATGCAGTGTACAATGCACATTTCATATTACCCATATATTAATATTAGAATTTTTTATATTAGTACACTTTAAAAAACATATTTTTTGTTATTTTTTTTAGAATATATAAAATAATCGTAACGAATAGAAACAAGCAAATTGATATAAACCTTTACGAGCTCTATTTCCGTATACATTTTTAATTAATATTTTACACAAACAGATTATGATTAATTCTTAGTCTAGATATTCCAATGTCTATTTTATTAGAAATAACGGATACTATTGTTGTCACAAAGAACAATAACTTTAAGTAAAGAATAGTAAAAGGCCAAACGAAAAGAGTTTTTTTATCAAGTATGTTTACAAGAAAATCAAAATAGTCAAAAGTGAAGTACTGTAAAATCCACAAAAATTTGTCAAATATGCTACGATCAAAATTAGTAAGTTCTATTTATAACATAAATTCTGTATTAACAGTATATTTAAAATATCCCATGGCAACATTTGTCCATAGTAAATAAGAGCTAGGTTAGTGTTGTTATATAATAATTTATAGTTGAATATCTTTACAAGAGCCTATGTCGTCTATTTGAATTTCAAAACTCGTAAGTATACCTCTTTTTTGTGACGAACTCTTCCCTCTCACCCTCGCATTAAATCCTGAATCGTCGAGCTTGAAATTCTCCTCCCTTTTGTCTGCCTTGTCAGACGGATTTAGTCAAGGTTGTCAAACGTTTTTATGGTTTCAAAGGATTTATACGTAAATGTTAAATTTAAGTGTTGAAAATTTTAAACTACTTTCAACTACAATGTTGCTTAAGAGTTTAAATAATACATAACTGTATTTATTTTATAAAGATCAACTTAAATATATATTGTATATGGTAAGGAAAAGATGTCTGAATATATTTTTGTAACACTGGGTACATAATCGGTAGTTATCCTTACAACTTATAAATTTTCATTATTGTTTTATAAGTGTGTAGTTGCGAGGGTTAATGTACTCCTGTCTATAGTATACAGATCTGAATATTACTTTCAGAAAGACAATAATTGTTGTAATGTGTATTGCTTGGAGAAACAAAGCTACAAAATTATTACATTTTTGTTGTTACAGTAACTGGATGCTGATTCATACAAGTGACATTGCTTGTTAGAGACTAGTCTAATAACGTAGCTAGATTAAAAAGATTGACATGATTTGGAACAATAATTTAAACTTCAAAAGCTTTTAAATTTCGAAAACTTGACCTTGGTGTTGCCACTTTTCTTTTAGTTTATTGTATTTATAAGTTAAAATTTGTAGTCTGTATCTGCAGGCGTCTCGAATTCTCACATCCGGTGAGGTACAAAAATAAACTAACGCGATAGAAACGAAGACATTTCACTTCCGCAATGATAAGATAAAACTTCTATAAATATTTCGAGGTCTGTTAAAGAAGTTGTATTAAGTAAATATGTATATCTATTACTGATACAATGTTTTTTATAACAAAGAAGAAATTTCTATGAGGAATTAAAAATTATGTTACTCTTGTTTTATTGATTTGTCCCTTAATACAATGTCGTCGCAAAAAAGATTTGGAATACGAAAAAATTGCATTAAACCGACATCTAGTACATCTGTTAGATTAGAGAAAAAAGACACGGATGTTCTAGTTACTTCATGTAATACGAGTTATAATGGTAACTCCCAGTATAACAGGATACAGCTGTCTTCAACACGAGAGACCTGCTACTAATGAAATAAACATTTACAGTACTTTGCGGCTCCGCAGTTGCTGCAAATTTGCCGCATTAAACTTTTAAATTGAACTTCTTCTCGAAGGAATTCACGAATGTCATTACTTTTCGTTTTACCTTTAATAAATGGATTTTGTGAATGGCGAGCGTTTCCGTTTAATGCAACCTGTTTGCGATACAAAACGTTATTATTTTTTATTGTCATTCGCGTGTACAGATCATTACCATAATATAAAGTTATTAACTGTAAAATTGTTGCCAGACTATTTACTTTTAACGTATTTTTAATTTAAAACTACTTTATACGGCGATTATATTATAATGGATGGATTTAATGCCAGGAGGCATTCTATACCAGTCAAGTCTCCTTGAGGAGAATGTTGTAAACTGACATGAAAATGGCGAGGGCTGTCAATTGTTCATTTTATAATTTACAGTATCTATATACTGAGTAATTGGTAATACGCGTGTCAAGCTTTAAATGTATAGTTGACTGTATCCAAATATCAATGATTTCAAGGATGTAACTAAAAATATTCGCTTTTTATTAGAAATTAAACAAACTATTAATTATGTATTTTTTGATATTAAAATCTTAATATTGTTTAAAACAGCGGTCGGGGAACTTTTTTAATCATTACCACAAAATATTTTTGTGTAAGTTGATAGTACCCCATGGCAAAGAGAAAAAAAAGAGCAAATTAAAAATATACATTTTTACTCACAGAAGTTTCATTTTTACCCCCAAAATTTTTAGCCCTTTTGGGGTAGTTTACCCCGGTTCCCCGACCGCTGATTTGAAATCACAAAATACTAATTAAAATGACTGCGTGGTTTAAATGACAGACTAAAGCCAAAAATATGTACATTAATTGACAGCATAACCATACATTAATCCCTGATAAACTTTTACATCAATTACCAATCATTCTGTATATATAAATATATACTTGCATTTGTATACCTTTTAGTATAAACACGATTTATAGAATATATATAAATTTTTATTACAATGCAAATAGATAAACAGTTCATCATGCAATGTGCTTCTGTAACGTATTCGTAATTAATTTTAGTTTTGAATATTATAGTTGGGTTTAAATTTATTTCTAAAAAGAAATATAATTATCGAATACCCGTTGGTCCTTATTTTAGGACGATGTCTTTAAATGACATTGAAAGGTGAAACCGGTTTTATTAGGTACCAGAAAAATACCTTGCCTGATTTTGAGCGTCTTTGATTTTCGTTAAATAAAATTACGAAAGCAAATTAAAATGCAAAATGTTTAAAGTTGTCATTTTAAATGATTAAAATAGCTTATCTACTGATTTTTATGTTCACTCGACGCACAACATATTTTTTTTTGATTATGAAGTAAATCGGTATGTTCCTATGGTTAGTTTTAGCGAGCATGTGTTGTAGATCATCGTACCGGGTACAATGAACCTTGTTTTATTATAATTGCACGCTAGTAATTTTATTTTAAAAGATGCCGTGTAAACAGTTTCGTTGCGCAATTTGCATAATACTTCTGCATTAAGATATATATACAGTTAAGGCTATAATAACTGTACCAGAAAAGGTTATAAAAATACCGTTGAACTAAAGCGTTACATTATGTATGTCTGTTTTTTCTTCATACGAACAATTCATTTTTTTATGTTCATATATTAAAATAGGTATAAGTAGTAAATCAAAAATACATTATAATTATAATATTTATCGATATATACATACAGATATATACATGAATACGTAACTGCTATTCTTACCTAATTCTAACTTAATAAATTAGTCTATATGTAGTATATCTTTTGTTATTTATATAGATCATTTGATTATACTGTTCTATAAATAAAATCTAAGTTAGGACACATTGAATATTTTGCTATATACGCATATTATCTTTTAACAGTCATCGGAACGTCTTTAACTATGATGTACTTGTATCGTTAGTGTCTATGATTTTATATATTTTAGCTATTTACTGTAAAAAAATTATCTTTGAAAACAGAAATATATCTAGAATTTTTTTAACACTTATCTAATTGTTTAAGAATGTAGTAAGCGTGGTAGTTTCATCAAAGAATATTTTTTTTATAAAACATAGCTAATACAAGGACTTAAAAATATATCGCAAAGGAAATGACCTAATGCTAAAAGCATATTTTTGCAAACTTTGTGATTGAAATTCTAGATATCAATATAAAACGAATTAATGATCACGTCGTATGGTGGTATATTAATAAATTTCATATGTAAAAAACGATCGTATGAGAACTTCCTCCTTGTTTATGATGACTGATTACATCGTCACATATGCGACGTCCATTTTTTCCAACTTTTTTCAATGTTTGCATTGACGTCATTCCTATTATTTCACATATCTACTTAGTAGATAAGTTTTTAAGATTTAAATGAAACTGTTTCAGTTTAATTTAAATCAAGATTAAACTACTAGTAGCAGGTAGATTCGCTATCATTAATTTTATTTTTCATTTTCTAGATCCGATGCCGTACGTATAACGCTGACTTATTTAATAATTTTCAGTGATTCGTTGCGGTTTAATAAATAAAGTGCAATACATAAAATACATAAATGTTAATAAAAAACTTACAACTAAACTCTTGTCTATGGTATATTAATGTAACTATACATTAGGTCAATTTCGGTTGCAAATCGCCTTAGCTTTTTAACAATTATACTCATGGTTATTTAGTCCATTGCGATTACTTCCGCTGAAAATTTGTCTCGTCACCTTGAATTTTGTGTGATATGAAATAGAGGTGTTCGAATTTGTTGAGTATTCAAAGGCAAATAGTAATTATTGGAAGCAGTGGGCCGCGTAATGGGATACGATGCGTTGTTGCACATCGACGTGCTTCGTAAACTACTGACCACTGCATCATCGCTGTATGTACGTACATATATGCAATTTAATCTTTAGTAATAAAGCTTTTTAGTCCAGAAGTAGTCACTCTTCTCTCAAAGACTTCCGCATAATACATGGACGGAAATATGACATCATGAGGCTATTCTAATCCTTCGTTATTCGTGAAGCGAATCGCTTTGTAATAAAGCGCAGATTACCAACAATGGAGGATGAATGATTTCCGTGTGTACTATACGTCCTATAGTAAAAAGGTAAAAGCAGTACATAATTGCAGTATAACTAAAATAATTTATTAAAATTTTTTGACATTTATAGAACCCCTTAATCATACATATATATATTCAAGTAATATTGATGAAAACCGCTAGCACGCAATTCGTAATGATATTAAACAAATTAAGTTTACATCACTAATATAATCACAAATAATTAAATACACCAGTGTGGGTAGGTGGTGAACTGTAAACATCTCATTTTGTTTCGAGTTTTCGTTTATTGTTTAAATTCAGTTTTAAGTGATTATTTTTTTCAGTTTTATATAATAATAGTTACGTAAGTTGTTTAAATATTAATACATGTTCAGTTTAGCAGTAAAATTTAAATTCAAATAATCTATCAACATCATCCCATCCCTAACCTCAAACTCACAGTTTTAAATTAAAATCAATACAATATTCTTGTACATTCTATCGGGTCTACTACAATGGCATCCGTATCCAA
>DWHU01001267.1:0-13183 GCA_018247975.1 Parides photinus | reverse complement strand
CTAACCAATACAATGAAAGCTGCCGAAGTGGAATATCAAAGAAAGAAAATAATATTGATAAATCAAGCCAAGATATGTCTGTACATCTTACTGCCCTATCAAATGATGTTAATGATGAAAATAACGATAATGTTCAAATTTTTATATCAAATAACTCTTCAAAAACGGAGACGAATTTATTATTACAAAGCGAAAGATATTTTACGCTAAATAATAGGACACATTCGCCTAGTTTAGGTGAGTGTACTTTTTAATGTCATCATTGTTCCTATTAGTTAATGACGTTTACTGCTAGACAAACTCGAGCATTGAGAAGCTCGACACGTTTCAATAATAACTACCACCTGTAATAAGCTGCAGTTGTGGTGGAGCCACATATTTATTTTACAATTAATTATTTATCATATGTTAAACTCATTCTTTTCGATTATCAATTTTTTTGGAAATATCTCTTAAATTTTGGAAAGTTCGATTGACACTCCTGTCAGAAAAATATTGGTTTTATTTATTATTTCATTTAAATCATCATTTAATTTCATATATTTTTTCTAGTTAATGGAAAAGGTGGGAAAAGTGGTTTAGGAAATGATGGCGGTGAGTTATTTTTCATTACAAATAAACTATCACTAGACATTATTTTAAATGATAATGAGGCTGCGAGTCGTGATTAATACTTGCATAGAATAATTTGGTCTGCCATATATTAACAAACTCCACTGGAATTGAATCAGGGACCCCTATGTGGGTTAGCCACTGCGCTACGGAGACAAAGTACAAGACGTTTCTAAGACAATATATTTTTATTAGAGGAACTGTATTGATGGATCTAATTATGTTTACAGGAAACCCGTTAAAATCATCGAAAAATCCAGTATGATTTGCTGTTTGGTAAACCAGTATTTCACTTTTGATTCAAAAATATATTATCCAAAGGTATTTGAAATGGGTTATTGGGTTAAAAATTACAGAACATAGTTTTATTGATTATTTATATTTAGCGAAAGTATCCATATATCCAGAGTAAATTAATAAAATGTATACTATGTACAATATATTGTGACATGATCTCCAATGTTGGAGACAGTTTAGGAAGGTATCACTGCAGCTATAGAGATGATAGCAATTGGAATTAAGTGATTAACTATTGATGGGGCTAAGTGGAGTTCCATAGGCCTATATCCACCAGTGGACTGCCACAGGCTGATGATGATAAGGTGAAATTATTGGTGTAATGAGATCACAGCATCATCCTAGATAATGTCAAATCAGAAACATCTTTTTTAGATTTGTTAACAGGTTTCATTGAATTTGATTTTGAAAATGTTGGACAATTTATTTTGTATTAAATTAGTTGTGATTTATGTCAGCGGTTTTGTTGCTTTCTTTTATATTTTTAAATTGCATATAACAGATAGAATCTCATTATCGACAATTAATTTGACTATGAATTAAAAACGTAATATGTTTATATTTCATTACAATGTATTTTTTTTTATTAATGTTTAATTTATACATTAATGTATAAGAGTTAATTAGATATAGTGTTCGGTATGTTTAAAATATCCGGTGTTCCTTGTTTTTATACTTAACACATTGATTTTTGTTTAGTTTTAATGTATCACTAAAATGAACTGAATTTGTAGTTCCTTATAATGTGAAAGCTATCAAGTTTTATGTTTATTTACATATGTATATAAATATATAACACAATTGCATATTTATATTTAAAAGAGAATATAAATTGACAGAATCATTAAAAAACTAGTAGATTTATTTCATTAAACTTCTGGCAGTTTTATCCCATGTGTTGTAAAATTGTTAATATTCATTTGCTTTCCTTAGCAAAGACAAAGAGCTGGTTACAATAGAGCCTAATGTGCAGCTGTGAAAACATGGCTAAACCTTTTGTTTCACTTTATACGTAATATTTATAGCAATAAGTCAAACATAATTATGTATATAAAATGTTTTCTTAAAAATGGATCTATAAATCTATTCCAAAGTTATTTGGCTGTGTAAACGAATAACGGAAGACTGAAAAGAATTTGGATGCAATATTATTCATACGAATATGGTGTAATATGCTAGAAAATTTCGGCGGTAATATTTTTTAATTATTCATGTTTTATAATGTATATGCACTTTTTTACATTTTTATACGTTGCCAAGCATTGTTACGAATATATTTGAAATATAAGTCGTCTAATAAATTTTGCTTTTTATTTAACACCTCTCATTTAAATTTCAAACTGATATGGTTCTTCTTTATTATATTATTTGCACAATTTACATTATAACGCATAAAAATTTTACATTGATTATAAGTAAAATATTATCTTTTAAACCTTGCCATTATAAAGTTATATACTTTTAACTACAACACGGTTGTGCCCTCCGCAGATTATATGACAACGAAATTTAAAACATAAATTGTTAAATGAAATGCTACTAGTATAACTCAGAAAGAATGGTACTGAATTAAATATGAAAAATTTGTCGAGTAAAAGAGAAAGTAATGAATCCTTTATTGTAATGAAATAAATTCCTGATATTACCTCCTTGTTACTAGTTACAAACAATCTTACGAGACCTTTAAGGTGTGCATTGCAGCTACGAGTCTTCGAGAGTTGCGACTGTCTGAGCGGCAGTGATAACTTACCATCAGGTGAACTGACTGCAAGATTGTTTCCACTCCCTTAAAAAAACACAGTTGTTATTAAAAGCTCAACAAAAACCCTGCTTCATCTGGGAAATAAAAATGATGTGTGTAGAAACATGTTTCAATTATTAATTACACATCGAGGATAAGGCAAATAATTTGCAACCGTAACGTTGCAAAAAGTTAAAACATATATTGAGATAAATAAACATATATTGAGATAGCTAACGATAATATCATCAATAATAATTTTATTTTTTAAAGTAATCGAAAGATAACTTTGTACTGGTGCTACGTCTCTTGTCGGAGACAGTCTAGAGATAGGTAACATCACACTCCTATGTCTAAAAGCGATGAACGCTGTATGGTGCTGTGTATACCACCTTAACTAGTGCCACATTCTTAGGCAGGTCTATCATTTACCATCAGATGAACATGTTACTCGTTTTTTTCGCATAGTTAAATAAAAAAAATACGTTCTGTGTTTTAGCTAAAAAAAATGTTTCCGCCCGGGATCGAACCGGGGACCTTGTGCGTGTGAAGCACACGTGATAACCGCTACACTACGGAAACTTAGTACAATGACGAAAATTATTCAGTCTTATGAAAATGTAAAAAAATATAATATAAAATAAATATATGGCAATGAAATTAAACATAGATCACATTTTCCACTAATCTAAGTATATTCTCTGCCGATCTACATTAGACTTGAGTAATTGTAAAATACAGACGCATTTGTACAAGTGCTTTTTATAGGAAGCAGGTTTTTCAGTACTGATGTCCAACTTCATTAGTTGGGAGTTGAAGATATAATATACTTTTAAGTATTTTTAATACTTACAATACAAAATAAAACCTTACTTGCAACAGAATAAAGATTAAAATAACGTTGCAATGCGAAAATACTACATAGGACACTTAAAATCTCCCAGTTTTTGTAGAAGTATGTATAAAATTACCAGTTTTTTGTTACGTCATGTTAGCGGTAAATTAATTAGGCATAGTATAAGATATATAAATTTATTTTGTACACAAAAAATCATATGCCATTTGCTATAAGTTGTAAAATAGCATTAAAAATAAAGCAAAAAAAGTAACGGTTTGTGTTTGGTACCTGGTGAGCGTAGTAGAAAGGAAATACTTGGTATTAAAATCAGGTCGCGCGAGTGCGTCTCGTCGCCAAATCGGATACTGTCCTAGTCTCGCGGCTGCAACGCCCGCGAATAGTCGCAGACGCGACGCCATCGTGTCACTTTATTGTCGGTGTTTAATTGGAATTTAAGAGACTTAAAATTGTGAGCAAGACAAAAATCAAGCATCATGGATCCCGAAGCTTTCTTAGATTTGGCCAACCAGGTCATCAAATTGAAAATGTTTCCCTATTTTGATATTGCACATTCTCTATTATGTGCTCTAGCAGTCAGAGAAGATTTAGGATCTGGTGAGTGAAGATTGTTGCCGTTAAAAACAACACCATCACAGATACAGCATCTCTTTAAAGATTTTGTAGCTTCTTCGAGGTATAAAAATTATTTACCCAGATAGCAATATATAAAAATAAAGGTACCAAATGAGTTAAAAATAGATTTGTTCCGCGCGTCATAAATAAACTTACTAAAGCTGGTAATATCAATGGGTAGTAAATTTAGTTCAAACAATGTTTATATTACTACTTCAAATTATATGAAAATTAGAAGTAGTAAATATTTTTTGCACTAACACGTTATCATATAAAATATCCTTAATCCTGTTACAATCACTGCAAGTTTGATAACAAGTTATCATTATAATAATTCAGTAATATTTTTAAATAATTTATGACAGAGGTTATAATTTTACGTACCTTTTTCAATAAATATTGTTTAACTTATTCATCTATTCGAGGCTAGATGGCGCATTTCTTAAAATATTTTCATAAAAATCTAGAAAATGTTCAAGGATGATGCTGTAAAAATAAACGCGGCGGATATTATTTATTAACGACTGACATAAGTCTGATCTGCAAAAATCGGATTCTGCCGGGCTCGTCCGGGATTTGAACCCGGGACCTCTCGCACCCGAAGCGAGAATCATACCCCTAGACCAACGAGCCAGTTGGTTGAGAAATCAAAACGATTCATTGTTTTAAAATATAACGATTAAATGAAAAACAACTGTTTTATAATCGAACCATATCGAAACACCATTATTACAAATAGCTCTTCTAACCATACAATATACATACATATATTAATGTATGAGTAAGTCATAGTTTTCATTAGTGGTTACAACTCAGTGGCTAATCGCTTGCCTAATGTAACGGTGGTCTAACGTTTAGTTCCGGAACAACATGTTACAAAGATAGAAAATTTTTCCACTGGGCCGTAAAGGATTTCTTCGAACCCGACTATTAAAGCTAGAATAATGTTTGTTGCTCTCTGTTTCAGGTGCTCAGGTCTTCTCCCGCAAGCATCCCCTGGCTTGCTGGCTGTCCACCATGCTTGTAATCTTCGCAGGTGGCATGGTGGCCAACGGTCTCCTAGGAGAACCAATACTCGCGCCGCTGAAGAATACGCCACAACTCTTAATCGGAACTATAACTTGGTATGTGACAATTCATGGATATTTCACGATCATCATCAATAAGACGTACAATCAAATTTTATTGGCGGTTTTATCACTTGATATCAATCGGCATGTTGCTGATTTCATATATTCCTAGAATGTCAAAAGGATTACTGATTATTTAGAATTCATCGAAATCGGTCACAAATATATAATTAAAGCAATTAAAAGAATTTATTTAAGGCGAAATTTTTAAATGTTAGTAAATTTTTATCGATGAACGTACACTGTGTCCCATAATATGTCCAGTAATAAATTCAAATGAAATTTTGCGCGGACAAAGTATATTTATAGACTCATCACTCGATTAACACAAAAACGAATACCTGGAAACTTTGTAAATAGATGTAAAGAAGACGAAATATAGTCGAACATATATTCATTACAATTGTGTAAAAATGGATAAGGATTAAAGAATGAAGAAAGAATTGGTCAATATTTAGATTAATTTAATATACATTTAAAATTAAACTAAAGAATACTAACATAAATAACCATTGTAATGTACTATTTGAAAATATAAATCATACTTTACTTTACATTTAAAAAAGAGTGTCAATTGTAAGTTTTAACGAACTTGTAAAAGAGTACTACGTTCATTATCATATCAATGGTATATATAAAACCATCAGTAAAATTAATAAGTATATATTAAAGTAGCAATAATGGTACATTTCTCAATAAATTATTATTTTTTTTGTACCATATTTAAAACTTTCGGTATATATTGTTAGAAACTAATTGTAATGGAAAGGGCTTGCTTGTATGGAGCCATATAAAAACATTTGTTGTCGCTGTTCATCAGGTTCGATGTGTATCTTTATAATTAAATTAGCTAAAAGTTTATATTTGTTTAACAGGTATTTTGTATTTTATACGCCATTCGATGTCGGATACAAATTCGCCAAATTCCTACCCGTGAAGATAGCGGCTTCTGCCATGAAGGAGATATACCGCGCGAAGAAAGTCTACGACGGTGTCAGCCACGCTTCCAAGCTATACCCTAACGCCTACATTATTATGGTTATTGTCGGTAAGTTAAAACAACAATTAAATACTAAATCTAGATTAAAAGACATGACTAAATACTAGCAGACACTCCGGAAGTCTACAAGCAGTACTGTATTCCGTTTTAAAGGATACTGGAGTATTTGTATTTATACAAGTTATCGGTGGTTATAGTATTTTCCGGTAGTTGTATGTCGCCATAGAACAACAGACGGCAACCTATTGAGTAGGAAAAGCCAAAAAATTAATTACAAAAATAAATTTGTCCAAAAAATTGTTCTAGCCAACCATAAATATTTTTTGCATAAATATTTTTTTTGATAAAAAAACTAATTTGTTATTCATCAGAAAAATATTTATATCCTTAAATAAGTAGTTTTTACAACAAATTAGATAATGTATATGGTATGATTAGATAATTACTTATTAATTAAGTATAAAATTTCAATAAAGATGTATTTACAACACTAACTTGTACTTCAATCACAATAGAGCAATAAATTCAATTAGAGCGATGGCTTTGGATATTTAAGCGAAAATTTTAACTTTATTGGGCAATGTAACCTGTACTTAAAAATACCAACAAACATTAAAAATAAAAAATATTTGCGTATGGAACTAAAGAGCCGCAGGTTGCCGGCCCCTGCCATAGAGTTTTTTTTTTAATCGTTATAGACTAGAGCTTGACTATGATCCCTATCTTGATCTATGATGATGATTGGTGGTAAAGCGCACTAGTCTAGAGGTAGCCTCACTCTAAATGATTATTAATAACGATGAATAATTAATGTGATGATAATTTATTAACCTACATATACGTTTTATACATTTGCAATGTTATTGCGTTAAAATCTTTTCTTATGTATTTATTATTTTATTCAGGAACACTGAAAGGCAACGGTGCTGGATTCACCAAGCTGGTGGAGCGACTTGTACGTGGCGCGTGGACTCCCACCGCCATGGAAACTATGCAGCCAAGCTTGTATGTACTTTCAACTATCCTTATCTACTAATAACTATATATGTAGTAAAAGTAGTATGTATGTCAATTACCACACTGACCCAGTGCAGGTTTACATTATTAATGTTAAATAAGTACTAATACTGTCCCAGGTCTACTAACAGAAATGTTAAGATCGTTCTAGTTAATATACTCATTGATATCTGTTTATTTATTTCAGCTACACGAAAGCGTCGTTGGTGGCTTCGATAATTTTTGTCCTGGACAAGAAGACGGACCTGATCTCCGCACCCCACGCACTTGTCTACTTCGGCATCGTCGTCTTTTTCGTTTACTTTAAGGTAGCTTTTCGTGGCCTTTAAAACCCAAACACCTTATTAGTACTAGTAATACCATATTATTAAATATTTCGTCGTGAAAGATCGTGTTTCTGTCGCCAAAAAGTATTATAATACATTATTGGGTTCTTGTATAAAGGGCGTAGTTAGTGAAATTACTTTGTTATGGGTGTTGTGACTTACCATCGTTCCTCGCGATTCTTCATTTCGTCGTTAACAAATAGAATATTAATGATTTTATCAATTCGTTTACAGTTATCATCAATACTACTTGGTATCCATGATCCGTTCGTGCCGTTCGAGAATCTGTTTTGCGCGTTGTTCCTCGGTGGAATCTGGGACTCGCTCGCCAAGCTGCTCGGCAAGGGCCAGCCCAAGGAGGAGACTAAGGACACTAAGAAAACGAATTAGCAGATTTATAACGTAAGTTAATTCAAACATTTGTTCTTAATCATATGCTTCTGATATAATTCGTAACTCTACGATTTTATACTGAGATGGCTGAGAAAGAAATCTTTATTGTAATAATCATCAGTTCATTGTTGTCCGTAGGCCTCTTCATCATCATACATTTCTAGTCCTACATTATGCTTAGCTAATGCATGGTCTCTAAATGAGGTTTATAATAGACATTCATTATTAATAATACTTTTTAAAGATTTTTATCTAAGACAATGTAATTTTTATAATTATTTGTCCGCAGATCACCGACACCGCTGCGACTTATCAATTGACACCGACAATATAGCTTGCGACGTATCAGGTCGATACACTATCTGTCGATCAAATACAATAATAAAATATTTATTTATTAATGTATATGATCGACTTTGTTGTCCGAGACACAAAAAAATCAAAAATTAAAAAAATAGAAAAACATTTAAAACACGAAAAAAAAAATGGCACAACGACCAATGTTTAATTCTTCTTTATTAGTTTTAAGGTGACCTAGTCATAATGTTGCGTTTTATTCGCGTTTGCTTGTAGTTCCTTTTGACCAAAGGTTATAATTATATGCACAAGTTTGCACAAACAGTTGTTTGCAAACATTGAGTTCCAGTTAGATATTACTTCAATGCCGAAACATAATATTCTGCTTATTGCAGTTTATATCATCCTAACTAGAGACTCGTTATGGTTATTATTTATCGCCATATTAAAGCCTCTGCGTTACTTAGTGCAATAGTTTTCTTGCCAAATTTATATAAAAATTTTACTAGTATTAATGTTATTTGTACAATTAATGTATTAATTATACTTAAATATTGTTTTCATATATTTATGGATTGATTGTTTTCTTAATATAAACGCTACTATATAAATAGCGTGTAAAAAATTTTCGAGCATTGATTATTCATTTAAGTTTATTTACTATTTCGACCGAATTTCGATATACATATTTCGACTTCCTTTATGGTACTCTGTGGACTGTATTACGGTTTACTTTTGTTGTTTTGTTCTATTAATTTTCAATGTACTTTCGAAACGCCTGATCTATTCGCATGGGTGCAAGCGATGAGAGACATGCGTTTCGTTATTTAACTATGTTAGTTAATTTATGATAATAATTGAGTTTTATATTTATTTTATAATTTCACCATTGTTAAGAAAAGGTAAAGAAAATATTAAATTGTTTTTATTACAGCGCGTTTTTTATTGCACATACACATCCCTATTCTAATATTAACAATTATAATCAAAAAGTTTTGTTCATCAAGCCTTATGGCTTTAGGCACAATACATTGGAGCTTGAATTTCTGGTGAATGAAAACATTGTGAGGAACTTTTACTTGGTCAGCATGGTAAATAAATGGATTTAAATTTAATAATGCTATCGATATCAATTTTATATGATGTTAATCAACAATGAAGCTGAAAATGTGCACCATTATCGGCCAACGTGGTCGTCGAGATCCCACTGGGACTGCATTGTCATCGTACAGCAATGTTGTTACGACGGCATATTTGTAATGTAAAATTGGTAGCTATCCGGACAAGCAGGAAGAAATTCTGCTACGAATCAATATTAAAAAACAATCGTACATTTTGTACCACATGGATGGATTGTGTGAGAGATGATATGCAGTGTAGGGGGTGAATGATGAGTTAGCGTCTGACAGGAATGAATGGAGAAGACTGACATACTGCGCCGACCCCAAATAAATTGGGAAATGGGCAGGACGATGATGACATTTTGTACCACATAACTGGAATATCCAACAGAATACGGTAACTACATACTCCAGGCTATTTAATTTCCTTACCGATATTCCGACACAAGAGAACAAAGCGGTTACCTTGCGGGCAGATTATAGATGGAAGTTTTGCGTGTCTACACGCGTTATTAGGAGTTTACTGTATATGATAACAATCGCGTTTCAGCAATGATAAAAAATGTAATCATGCTTAATACAATTCTACTAAAGCACAAATGTTTCAATTCACTTTTCATTCACTTACTATACGTATCTTTTATGTTATCGAGTGCTGAGGATTAACATTAGGTGGATCACAACCATGAATGATAATATTTAATAACAATAAAATAATAATATTGTTAATAAATCTGTATAATAATTTGATGTGGATCAAAAAAAATTATACAAAAACAATTTTTACTTGTAAATATTATCTTTTCCATTTAACATTAATGTATGTTACTATTCGTGTTTTGATTATATTAAATAGGTGTAAAAATGTGTTGGTACACGTTTATAAAGCGTGAATAGTTCTACATCGTTTTCGAAACAGGTTTGATAATTTGAAAGTGATTCTCTGCTTATAAAATTGTTCACCAAACTTAACCTACTTTATTATCATATTGATTATGAAAATTAGCTCCGCTTCCGCGAAGATGACAAATAAACATACCATTGAGCTGACTGAAACGACTAACTGTAGCTCTTGTTGAAATTTGCTTTTCGTTCGACTAAGCTTCATAATAAGCAAGATTTTCATCTACGAGTAAGTTGGTAAGTAATAAACCTGCAGACAAATAATACACGTACCATGAGTAAGTACATTTTTAAACAAAGCCAAATCAAAGTAAATGCGCCTTTTTGTTATCAACAAAGAACTCATTTATCTATTCGCTATGCATGTTTCATTGCAGAAAAAGGAATTTTCGTAAAATATTGAAATAGATAAATATAATTCAAAAAATTTGTGTTAAAAAAAAAATATAGATTACATTTGATTGGAATTAATTCAAATGTAACATTTTTAAGATTGAATACTCGTCAAAAAGCAAGATATGTTAAATTTATGTTAATTAGATTGAAGGTCACATTGATGCGGTGAAACCAGCCAACTTTGTTTTATACTTTTAATACAAAACGTTTAGAATATTGGGATTTACTTTATTTTTTTGATGTTTAATGAACATAAATTGCGGGATAATTAATTTTATTAACGGACACAGGTATCGCGTCGCATGGTAGACGACTTACGGTATTCTAGTGAGGCTAGTTTAGAAAAGGCATACGTGCGAGGTCATTGTCATCGAGAGGCTGCGGCAGACGTGGCTCATACCGATGCGAATACTTCGATTGTATTAAGGTTAAAGAAAATAAACAAAAGTATTACAAAACAACTAATATTGCAGAATTACTAATATACTGTACCCGTGCCTTTCAAGGGAAGATGGGGTTTATGACTTTATCATTTTCGTCATCGGTAAATCCCATTAAATTCTTTCATTGTGTTACGTAGTAATAAAGGGCATAAAAATTTTTATCAGGTTTATGCAACAGTACAACTGCAAAAATGCATGATGTAAAATTAATCATTCTCAGATTAATAATTCCTTTGTAATAATGATCAATCACTGTTAATTAACGATCCATGCACGCTCTTACGTTCTCTTTGATTTACCAATTGTGTACTAAGTTATGATAAAAATATAAAATTCATTTATTTTCTAAAACAATAACTATAACGAAGTCGTTAAATATTCATCCATATATTTTTTATGAACACAAACGTAGTTTTATTTTTTAATTCTATGATTTTTTACTTCTAAATATTTAGTTGGTACTCATAATAAAATGTATTTTAATAAATATGATTGTAATCGTAGTAACAGTTTTTTTTTCGAGTAATGGTCGAGGCGGCCAGGGCGTTGATAGTAATTGATATACCTGCTAATAACAATGTGGCACCGGTTAAAATAGTATACACACTACTATACTGTGCTCTTCGCCTTGAGACGTACGGTGTTAAGTCTCTTTACCCCAGTAATTTCACTACGTCCAACGCCTTTCAAACCGGAACACAGTAATGTTTGCACATTACTATTAGACGGTACAAATAGGAGCTACGGTGGTATCTACCTAGACGGTCTAACAACAGAGACCTACTACTGGTATGGTAGTTCAGCAAAGTTTGCTTATGAGCTTAAAAAATCCAATAATGTAACTCTCTATGCCAGTGTTTTGTTGCGTGTTGGTGGTATAAACAATTGTTAGGTACCGATGTTCGCCTAGATGATATAGTATAAATAATATAGTTTAATATAGTTTTTACAAATTGAACCGTAAAAAAAAGAGTTGTTAATTAATAATGTTTGCTGTTAAACGAGTTAAATAAATGTTCGCTAATAGTTTTCGGTGTGATTTCATTCCACAAGCTTGCAACACTGCGGTCGGTCTGGCGAGGGACCACGCGATCGCATCCTTCGCGTCTCATTCTCAGTTCCAGACGAGTTACCGGCGCGTGCGCAACTCACAACACAATACAAACACTATTCCGATTATTTATTACAACTGTGTGATAACCGCACGCCGTCACGTTAATGGGACTGGAAAGCAAATAGGTAAGCAAGTCTTTTAGATAACGGTTTTACAAAAACGAACCGATTGAAACGGTGAACAGTTATGCCCGATACTTTTGTTCGTCTCGTGTCATTAGTTCATTTATTTTCTTAATTTCTGTAGAACACCGCTTTTGCCATTTAGTATAAACTTTGTTTACGTGTGCACGAGAAAATAAAAAAAAAACGGATGCTACTATAATTAATCACAACGGTATTCAATGCTTAATTAATAACCGATTTATAATTAAAAATAACATTGATCAAGTACATTGAAAACTTTTATTGTGTACTTCTAACAAATTTCCTTTTAAACTGTAGTAAGTTTTATATGTTTCACATTTTATTTTTAATAGACAATTATTAAACATTATTTCCTAAACTATTGTTAATTTAATATTAACACTATAAGGGTTATCCGCGTGAATCATACGGTTGAATGATTCATTTAGATTAAAATGCGTAGTATACTAAGTAAAGCAGGATTAAAACTTATTTTGCTTGGCTTACAACAAACATTCTCCATATTATCGTAATAAGCATTTTTATGAGGACCGGTACAGAAACAGTCTATTTAAATCCTCGGTGGTTCAACGCATCTGCATTTTACCTTATTATGGATGTCAATATCTATCTTCATGCAACACTTCTACTTTAATTTTAATATATATTCCTTCGCTGCGTCAAATAAACATTTTCAATTGTTATATCTTAAATAAAAAATCATATATGACATACTTTCTTTATTTTTAATAAGTATAAACTTATTTTGGAACCGTAACTTTAGATAACAATTTAAT
>DWHU01001266.1:0-13194 GCA_018247975.1 Parides photinus | reverse complement strand
TAGCAGTGTGTTTAGCACAGATGGAGACTAACACACTGCCCCAACCCCAAAAAATTAATTGGGAAAATGGGAAGGACAGAAAGAAAGAACCTTCTTCCACTTAACAACGAAACAAGCAAGACGAATACTTGGTGGTAAATGAAACGCTCGATCATAACTATAAAGCGCTACGTAGAAAAAAATACACACACACACACATTACCCGAAGGATAGATGAACGATAGAACAATAAATTTCTAGTACAGCGCTAGCGAATCAGTAGACGAAGACGTGGAAGACCCTCTATAGGATTATCTGACGAACTGGTGAAATTGCAAAAAACCACTCGATGGATCAGAGTAGAGAATTTTAGAAAGGCGTATGTCAAACAGCGGATGTATCTGCTGATGATGATTGACATCATTTGCAAAAATGTATAACATAAACAGTCCACTTAATGTTACCACTGCTTAGACCCGGGCCTTTTCACTGCGTGGGGTACGTTTGATGATATATGATAATTGCTTTAAATTGATATGATATAATGTATGTATGTAAATATATGTTCAGCCAGGGCAGATAAGCCATTATTTGTTGATGATTGAAGCGACGACTAGTCAAGTAATTTCTTAGTTATTTCTATGATTTTAAACCGCTTATGGTCTAATATTTATTACTAACGTGTGCAAAAGTAAGTTTTGGACCACCATGTAATGTAGTAACGTGGGCTTGATCGATTACAAGCTCAGTGAAACGGCTGTAATTTAAAAGTACTATGCTTCGATGAATCATTAATAAAATAATTGTTTAGCCTTCCTCCTCCTCCTTCTACTCCCAATAGTCCATTATGATCTATGTAAGGGTTTAAGTTTAGTAGATTACTGTTCGATTTAACCCTGCCTTTGGATTTTAAGTTACCGTTATCGTTTTCAAAATCATTTTCCAGAATATATTTTGTAATTACTACTTATGCATAGTTTCATTCCGTTGAAAATAAAAATTAGCTGCATCTGCAGGTCGCTGACCGTTGCGCTTGCGGCAACAAGATATGTAACACAACACCCATGCTATTGTTCTCGCTACTCGTGTTATTGAACTGTTATTGAGTAGCAATATGTTTATAATTGATATTTAATACCGTGTAAAGTGGTGATAACATTGCCTTTTTTGTTTCTATTGACCGATATTCTCATGTGGTCGGATAAGGATTATATTTGGTGTTATTGAAATTAGTTAGCCATTTAGGCCCTTCCTACCAGAGAGAATGATTTAATTATTATTTAATAGACATGCCTCATGTTGCATAATCGGATGCAATCTTTTCGGAGCTAAGACGATGCCATTGCGATGATGGTATGACGCCGATATTTTTTTTTCGGCCACCGCTTTCTTGTACTATGTTAACAACAAACGGCTTCCATCGTTTCACGTCTCCTCGGAGCCTCCCCGGATCCACCATTGAATCTGTCCACGCAAGTTTAACGCAATATCTTGCTGATCTAATACAGAATATTTCCACCTTCTTGAATAACTGTGTAAGAAAAACGCACCACAAAGTTCTGTATTTTTGATGAAAGTACTTCATCCCATGACAAACTTGTAAACCACGCCTTTTCAAATAATGTAATAATAAAAAATCGGATAACTGTCCGCAAAAATCAGTTCCTTTATTAGATTTAGGTGCACCAGCTACAGATTCAATTATTTGCGCTGTCAATGCTCTTTGCTAAAGGTTGAAATTATTTCGTGTGGCTTGATAATTTTTTAAAGTAATGTCAAAATTTTTTTGGTTAAATATTCCTCTCTCTTAACAACGAATCCATATTCACACAACGCTCTATGGTTTTTATAACACTCAGTCCATAAACTTTCCAGCTTATTCTGTTGCTGTTCTAAGTATTCGGGAGTTTTACGAACGTCACTGTCGTTCCCGAAATTAATTCTAAAAATTTTTATATTGTCGTAGATCTCTATTTGACGTGCAAATAAATGCTTCATCTTGACTTTGAGGTGTTAAATGAAAAGGTAATGTACTTATATCTTTCAGATACACCCTGCTGATACACACTTGACCTCAATGTCAAGTGTGTATCAGCATGCACACATCCTTCTTATCAAATTATTTAGGTTTAAAAATTGTTCTGAAACCTGCTAAAATGTTATTAATTAAAAATCTATCTTATTACCATCTTCTATGACTACATCAGGGCCAATTGTAACATTAGGTCCAATTCTGCATCCCTTGCCAATAGTTGCTGATGGATCTATCAAGACATTGCCTACAACTCCAGTGCCTTCATGCAATTTATCAGAATTTTTTTGTCGCAAACTATTGAGGTACAAACACATGCCTGAAAAAGATATAAATAATATTTTATTTTACTGTAGCAGAAGTAATAAAAGGATTAGTTTTGTATAGCTATTACTGCTAGATTTGAGATGCAATAAACTCAGCATGTATAACCATAATGCTTATTTCTGCTGCTTGATTATAGTATGCTAACAATGTGTTCCTGTTTAAAAGTGTTATCCCTAAGGTTCCAATGGCATGGGGCAACAAGATCAGTATGTCACATCATTTAGTTGTAACTAGTGACTTTTCATATAATATGTACTACAAACTTTTGCACTTTAAGAGTTACTTGGTTTGAATTATGTAGCTACATGGTAAATAAATTAATTGAGGCAATTTTTTTTTATTATTTTAGGTTTTTAAACACATGTAAAAGTGAACGAAATTTAACAATTAATAAAGTGTATCATCAAAAAAGCCGAGATGGCCAAGTGGTTTCGGATCTCGGCCTCTGTTCGGAGGTCGCGGGATCGAATCCAGCGCGCACCGATGGCTTTCCAGAGTTATGTGCGCTTTAAGAAATTAAATATCACTGGCTTTATCTGCCAAGCCGCACTTGGACAGCGTGCTGGATTAAGACCGCAACTCTCTCACTATGAGAAAAGGCCCTGAGTCCCAGCAGTGACAATATTGAGAAGGCCGAGAAAAAAAAGTGTATCAAATATATAAGTCAGTTATGCATACCAGTTAAAAAATCTTTAGGTTGCCCCACATCCATCCAGAATCCTTGCAATTCCATTGCATATAATTGACCATCCTGAGCCATGAAAGGGAATACTTCTTTCTCTATTGACATTGGTCTCAGTTCAATACGACTTAACACAGAAGGGTTAAGTATATACATACCTACATAAAAAAATTAACATGAAAATAAAATTCACTACATCATCACAAGTTTTGCCCATTATCATTCAACATTAAACATTGAAAACAGACAGATAAGAAGGTTAATTAACTAATCATTGAAAATTTACAGATGGTTGATTCAATGGCATATGATGATGATGATGATGGCAATGGCATATACAACTAGTAAGTCTCTGTCTGTAACATTTACCAGGATGTATTTTCAGAAATTATTAATATATCATTTATTTATTCTATTATATATGCTAATCATATTGTTATTTTTCATTGTTTCCATTTAAAACTTTATCTGTAAAGTATAAGGATTATAGACATGTAAAAAAATTTTTACCTTGTTAAATTTTTTTTTATTTTTAGGGAAGTAGCCTTTTAGCTATGTTTAAAATCTTTAATGTATTATAATAAAAAAATATTATGTATACAATGATTTCTTAAATATAATTGTGAGACATTAATCCCAAATACATACACAAGTTTTAAGAATTTGTTGATTATTAAAAATCCTATAACACAATTTTATGTTAAAACTTTAATGACACAATTGTATAAAATATTTTAATCCCCATAAAATACCTGCATTAATTTTATTTGAAATAAACTCTTGTGGTTTTTCAACAAAGCTTTCAATCTGCCCATCTTCTTTGTAAACAACAACACCATACTTGCTGGGTTCTTCTACTTTAGTGACAACTATAGTTCCTTCCTAAAAAAACAATTTTATAAATTAGCCATGTGCACAATTTAAAAAATATTTACTTTTTATGGGCTATAAAATATTAGTGTTAGAGAAACCAATGTTATGCTCTATATCTCGGGACCACTCTAATAGACAACACTAATTATAACATTTTTCACATATTTATGTGCCATTTTTATAGTTTATAATCAGTTTTTTTTGTGATTAAAAGTTTTAACTATTCATTTCTAATGGATTTATTTAAGAAAACTATAAAAAATTACAGATAACACTTTTTTTAACCATACAAAAATATTAAATATAAAGTTGTTATAGGAACAATTCATCAAAACAATATTACAATTCTTACCTTTCCATGGCTTCTGTGATATTTGGCAAGATCTTTAAATGGGAAATCACAAATAACATCAGAGTTTAGTACAAAAAAAGGTTCTGGACTTGAATTAAGTAAATCCCGTGCCAAAGCCAGAGGGCCAGCAGTGCCTAATGGTTCAGTTTCATGTGAAAAAGTAAGGGACACCCCAAGTTTAGACACTTGTTCAGTTAACTCTTTCTCCATATCATCTGCTCTGTAGGATACTGCTAAAATCACCTGAATATAAGCAGTATTATTAAATACACACTATCCTATCTCTATGACACAGATGTTGTCTAGTTTATGGACTCATACTAAAGTTATTTTTCGATTTATTTATTTTATAAGAGGGCTATGTATAGCAACAGTTTTCTATCAACATCTTAATGTTGATAATGAATAGGATTAACAGATATTCTTTATTATATAAAACAAAACGTCGATGACAGCATTTAATCAAAAAATTCACACAAATTTTTTAATGACTCAAATTACCGAAAATTAAAAATTACTGGCTTTACAGTTAAATTACGAAAAAATAAATAACATAGAAAGCTCATACCTGCGTTACTCCAGCTTCAACAAGTGCTTCAATTTGATGCATTAGTATCGGTTTGTTTGCAAACTCCACAAGAGGCTTTGGTCTACTCAAAGTCAAGGGTCTTAAACGAGTTCCATAACCACCAACAAGTATCAGTGCTCGAATTTCGCCTAATTTTTTATCTATTCCACACATTTTTTCGCTTATTATAGAGCAAATTTCTAATTTTCTCTCGTTAGTGATAAAACACGTAAACGTTTTTGTTGTTATTTTGTTATCACCTTGTACGTGGCGCGCTTAAATAGCTATTGTCAGATAAGATGTTTTTTTATTGTTAATGTCATTGACACGTGAATCAACACATATATGTACTCAATATATCTTAATAAAACCTTTCTTTTTCTTGATAATTTTATATTGTAGGTACATACGTTTAAGTACATTTTACTTAGTAGTAGTACTTAGGTTTAAGTTTAGTTTAATTACAGTTAAAAAAGGTGTTTCTGCCGCTGAGATCTAAAATATGTTTTGTTACACCATTACTATCTGATTCTTTCAAAATATAGCGTCCTCGACATTTTTGTAATTTTATAGATGGTTAAAATTAAAAATAATGTCCTAATATATTAATACAAGTGCAATTCTTGACAAAAATTTACTTTTTATAGTGTGCGTTACAGATTGTTCATGTTATACTAGACATTAACCAATTTAAAAAAAATCTGATAATAAAAATTAAGAATTATTGAGAATAAAAAAAAGTAATATTAGTTTTATGTTTATGAACATGTTTTTGTGAATCTTGTTGTTTCTTTTTTATACTGTCATTACGTAATGGCTAGAACCTTGTCAGTGTCACAGCAATTTATTAAATTTTCGACGACGTTATACAATGGCTGTTTCGGGGCGAATTCTTCCTTGGTTAAAAGGTGAGTTAATAGTAGTAATGTTATTATGTGGTTTAATTTATACCATTTAATTTTTCCAAATACTAAAGGTTATGACTTAAAATGAGACAGTTAAACATGTTTTCTTACCATTATAATGCTTACCTTGTATTGATTAATATAAATTTTTAATCAATAAAAAAAAATTGACAAATTTTATTCTGAAGATGTCCACTATGTAATAATGAGCATTATATTAAAACTTTAAGTTTCTAAAACTTTCAAATTCTGAGTACAATGTCAAATTCATTAACAACTAATTTCCCTAAGATCCTCATATTTTAATACATCAAATCGATAAATTTAGCTATCAAGAGAAATTTTAGTAGCAGATTAAATTAGTACTATTTATTTAAACGATTATGATTGTTTCTAGTATAATAAAATAATACCAAATGTTAACCTTCTTAAAAATCTGCTCTAGGGCAAATAAGATTTTTCAGGTTTATATATGAAGAGTATTTATGTTTTTAATATTTCATATCATAAGAATTTAAAATACATTACTTGATATTTGATGATATAACTATATACACATTTATTTTTTCAATGACAAAAATTTTGTGAACTTTGCTATTTTTTAACATAAACATTTTTCTTATCATTGTTTACTTGTTAAATACTTTGCAGTTACTAATATTTAAATGCGACATTATAAACTATATCCACAAGTTCATTTGTATTCCAAATAAAATTATTACAAATAATATCACTTAGATAAAAAAAATATTAGTATATTTATTTATTATTACTATATTTTTTCTATAAGTTTAGCAAGAAAAAGTTATATTAAATTTAATAATAATGATATCGGAAATTGCATAAAGTCCTTTTTAATTCTGAACATACTGTGTATTATTTTCAAATAATATAACTTTTGGAAAGCTGGAAAAACAATAAGTTTAAATTTTTTTCATAGATGGTCTGAGGCTCACTAATGTGAGATATTCATGTGGAGGAGGAAAGCCTTATGAACAAACAAGGAAAAACCTTGTATTAACTAATGACACTAAAGTAATAGTACAAGGGTTCACTGGTAAACAAGGCACGTTCCATAGCCAACAAGCACTGGACTATGGAACAAAGATAGTTGGTGGTATATCCCCTAAAAAGGCTGGAAAGGACCATCTAGGCAAGCCTGTTTTTGCGACTGTGAGGGAAGCTAAAGAAAAAACTGATGCTCATGCCTCAGTTATCTTTGTACCACCTCCAGTTACTGCAGCTGCAATACTTGAAGCTATTGAAGCAGAAGTTCCTCTTATTGTGTGTATTACAGAAGGTGTACCGCAACATGTAAGTAGTCATGAGACATTACTAATTATAATCTAATAATAGCATCAACACCTCTTTATGATTATTTGAACAAAAAGTCAATAAAATTATGTTGAAACTATACATAAACTGGTCCACTTGACAAAAACATTCTTTAAAAGGTTTATTGGTAATAAATAGTCTCTGATACTAGAGACCATCTAGAGAGGCACTAAAGGAATTCTTATTTCTGGCACCAAACAGAAATGAACAAACATTACAGTTCTCTTCAAAGTTATTTTAGGTAGTGTTATTGCTGGGTGCCAAGACTTACTATCTGGTATCTCATATAAATGTTTTAACCCAAAATTATTTTTCAGGACATGGTTCGTGTGAAGCACGCCCTTTTGCGTCAGAACAAGTCTCGCTTGGTTGGTCCTAATTGTCCAGGAATTATTGCTCCTGAAAAGTGCAAGATAGGCATTATGCCAGCTGCTGTTCATAAAGCAGGATGTATTGGTGTTGTTTCTCGCTCTGGCACACTTACTTATGAAGCATGTCACCAAACTACAGTAGTGAGTTTTTCTGTATTGTTTAATTATTGCTTATGTAACATCTTTTGTGGTATGTAAGAGTACAAAACGTGTATGCAATATGGATATAAATATATGTATTCCAGAAAAAAATATATATGTATGTAAAGATATTACATAATGATGTTATTCAGAAAAACACAGTCAAATAAATAATTTTCTTTCTTCTTTTAAAAAATGGTACTGCTATGTAAAACATGTAAATATGTATAAATTACTAAATATTTTTATCTGCAATTGCGTAAGAGTTGACCTCAATTTCACATGGAGTTAAGTACTTTGGAAGCTGTGATGTGTGCTAATGTGATTGAATCTGCTATGCGGCTTGAGGAGACGTAGTAGGTTCTATCCCCCCAGCACTGAGTTTGAGCTTCTGGTGAAGAAAAACATAGTGAGGAAACCGACATATTTCTAGAAACAGCTTTTGCGAATATGTGTCATCCGCCTATCCTCACTTGGCCGGCCTGGTGGAAAGCGGTTCTCTGAGCTGCTTTTTGATATAAAATTACCTGTTGATTCTTAATAAAAAACTGGTGATAGTTCTCTAGTGCCAAAGATCGTCTAGGTAGATGCTGCTGCATCTCCTGTTTCCATACCAACCAGCAGTGTGCAGACAGTAGTTTTTTTCATGTTCAACGGTTTTGTAACTTATATGCAATCATTACTGGGTTGTAATGATACTTAAATTGTCGTCTCAAGATGACCAGCACAATATGGCGCAGTGTATATTAACATATTTAGCGCCGAATCTGTCTCTGGTGTTCTTATATATCTAGTATTACAGTGTTTCATAATATATTTGTCTGTTATAATTTTCAGACTGGTTTGGGCCAAACTCTCTGTGTTGGCATTGGCGGTGATCCCTTCAATGGAACTGATTTCATTGATTGTCTAGAGGTTTTCCTTCAAGATCCCCAGACAAAGGGTATTATCTTGATTGGAGAAATTGGTGGCCAAGCTGAGGAATTAGCTTCTGAATATCTTATTCAACATAATTCTGTAAGTAAATATATTTTATGTATTCATTTATTGGAGTAAAGAAACTGATAAACATATTACGTCACAGGGCGTCAAACGTACATGTACTCGTACCTTAGCCTAATTACCGCAATATTATGAGCAGGCGTATTACCATCAAGGTAGACTGTCCTGTTTGATAAACAAATGAAAATATCTTTGCTGTATTTTGTTTGTATCAATTAAAAATAATTATCAAATCGTTTTTACTAAATCTCGTTTTTCTTTTTTAACAGAGTAAGAAGGTAAGGAAGTCAAATTACAAAAGTTGTATGAAATCATCAGTTTAACGAAATATTGTATTTCTGGTACATGTGTTGGTTTTATTCATGATTACATTACATTTTTTAACTACATTGTCCATATTTTTAATTCAATCGAAACATGTTTTATTCATAAATTCATCTGTATTTGCATAATTATTATAATAGATTTTAATTAAACTTTAGTGTTGACATAGTGATTAGTATTGATTTTCATTATTAATTGACTATTTTCATTGAAAATATTTGTTATATCCTTAAACTACAGGGTCAGAAAGCGAAGCCGGTTGTCTCATTCATTGCTGGTCTCACTGCACCACCAGGAAGGCGTATGGGTCACGCTGGCGCCATTATTTCCGGAGGCAAGGGAGGTGCCATGGATAAAATTAAAGCGCTCGAAAAAGCGAATGTAATCGTTACCCGCTCGCCAGCTACGATGGGTGTCGAGTTGTTAAAGGAAATGAAACGATTAGAGATTGTTTAAATTATTTTGTAACCACTTTTTTCCGTCTATTGATTTTTTTATATAGACTTTTAGTCATTATATCGTTTTATTTATTATGAATAGTTGTTGCAGTTTAATTTTTTTTATCAAAATATCTTTATTAAAAAACTTGGTACTAATCCGTTCCAGCCCATACTGTTAAATTTAATAATATTATTAATTAATGCCGTTCCGCATCACTCGAATATAGGACTTAAAGCTGTGGTTAGTCCTATGTAAGCTTAATAATATCTGAAATTAAACTACAAATTAAAACATAATTACTACTTCATGTATTGTGTTCAATGTTAGTACATAGACCTAAAATTTTCTTATTTATTTGTCAGTAATATCTCTATATAACTTGAACATTTGTAGTTAAACTATGTAAACTTGTATTCCTATGCAGAAAATTATAATCCGATTAAAAATAAATGTATTTATTTCAATGTCTTTTAAGTTTTTTATTATAAACCTTAAGTTATGTTATGAAACAGAAGCAGCAATGTTGTATACATTTTAGTTAATTTGTAACCAAATCTGAAATAGTAATCTTCATTATCTCTTAACTAATCAATGTTCATTTGCTCCAGTGTGTGCTCATACTTTTCTCAAAATGTGTCACCAACTTCATTACATATCTGCATACATAATCAATAAGTTGTTTCTTAAGCAAAACTGTTGTAATTACTTAACTTCTCATTTAATAATTGTACATTAATTTTCGTTATTGTAGCTTCACTGTCTTTTTTGTTATCACCCACTACTAGGCAGCAATAAACAAACTTAAATTAACTTTTATCCAGTATAGATGAAAAATAATAAATACTTTTAAATTATTCTATCACCGAAAATATCTTTGAGTTAACTTATTTTGAGTGACGAGTAACTTTATAACTCGTCACTCAAAATAAGTGATGCGCGGTGTATATGACGGAGCATCCATGACGTCGGCAATTTCGTCGTTTGTTGTTAAAGATTTAGTGGGCGTCTTGAAGGTGAGATGTGAATACGAACGCTTAATGTCAGTTTGATATTGTTTTATTTAACAACTAGCTTTTGCCCGCAGCTCCGCTAGCGTAAAGAAGTATTATTATTATTTAGGTATAGTTTTTGCGGCTTTACTTTTGTTTAGCGTGTGTAAAAAAATTACGGCTTACAAAACTTCTTTGTACACAATATTCTTAATTAATCTATCGTTACGCGCTAAAACTATCACGCTATTGGGTGAACTTCTCGTGAGCAAGCAACATAAAACTGTCCATGAGATAAGCATTGTTCTTTTAAGTCAATACCCGCAAATTTGAGAGTTGCCCCTGAGACTTGTTTATTGTCATGGCAAAGCAGACTTTTAGGGGAAACTGTAATAGTTTAAATCCGAACGGTATATTATTAGGTATTAATGGGATCCGTGGTTATAAATACAGTTTCCTCTTTCGCACACTCAGTTAATGTAGTGTCTTCCACTAAATTGCGATGTAACGTTTTTACTTGCAGTTTCGTACCGTTACAAAGTTTTGGTGGTTTTAAATTTCGCAACAACGTAATTAGAGTGCACACACGCAGAATAAGCTTATGATAAGGCAAACCTGGCGGTTTCAATGAATTTAAAAATTCTACAGGGTAATTAGTAGCGTCATCTGTATTAACCACAGTATCAATTGAAGTATAGACCTTTTCTTCGCCCTCAAACGATATGAGCACGATGTCGTTGATAGCTGCTGCTTGATCGTTCTTTGGAGTAAGTATAGCACACTCATATAACCATTCAATAGGCTTGTCATGTAAATAAATAAAGTCTGGATAAACTTTAGACAGCAGTTCTTGAACCGTAGGTACAACTGTGCACAATTCTTTCAGCATGGTAATCATTCCATTAAACGATGGAAAATTACCATTACCGATTTTGAGAAGGAGATCTGAAAATCTACCAGCAGACTCATTCCTGCCAAAATGTGCTCCCATATTAATAGAGAGCTTAAGAATATTAACCTGGGGCCATAAACAAGATTTCTTAATGCACGATTTTACTTCGTCAGCTCTGGTTCCTTTTGGCACCACTGGTAGAGACTGCCGAAAGTCTCCGGCCAGCAAAACTGTTACGTCACCATTAATTTTGTATTACCCCTTACATCCCTTAGTGAACTGTTTAAGGATTCAATACTACTTTTATGAGCCATCGTTTTTTCGTCCCACACGATTATTTTTGTACTCTTTAAAACTACAGCAAAGTTACTTTGTTTGGAGATGTTGCAAATAGGAGTCTCGGCAGTGGTTAAATTGAATCGTAACTTAAAAGCAGCATGAGCAGTTCGACCGCCTTCGAGTAATGTAGCAGCTATGCGGGACGAAGCCACAGCCAGGGCAATGCCGTTAGTACTTCTTACTTTCGCCAACAGTAAATTAATAAGAAAGATTTTACCAGTTCTACCTGGAGCTTATAAGAAGCATATTCGACCATCATTTGTGTCTACACTTGTTATAATTCTATTGTAAACTTTATATAGATAGATATACTATATATAGATAGATAGATTTACACCCTCATAAATCCCTTATTTTATCCCCATGGGGGTTTAATGTATCAAAATCTATTTAAGTGGACGTCTTCATAGTGGCTCCAATCTTTAATTTCAGTTCAATCAGTCGAGAATCGAATAATATTTAAACAAACTTTCGTCCCCTTTTTTATCCCCTTATGGTGGAATTTATCAAAATCCTCTTAGCGGATGTCTACGTCTTAACATCTACCTGCTTGCCAAATGTAAGCCCTATCCGTCCAGTGGTTTGGGCTGTGCGTAGATAGATCACTATGTAAGTCAGTCATCCTAGAGTTTTATACACATAGATAGATAATAGATATAATTAGATATACAACAATTTTGTACAAAATATCTATCCGGGCCGAGCAGCGAATTCAGGGCACCGTTCGTACATTAAACCTCCAGCAATCCGAATAGATCCGATCACTTCGAGCGCTAGCATCGAACTGCTCAACTTTTTATTTCTTATTTTTGTTTTTTGGGTATTGATATCCATTCGTCCTCCTTAAAAGAAGATTAAAAGTAACACCGGACCTGAGGGGGCCGAGTACGGAAGCCTCTTACTAGTAGCTAAGCTCGAGGGTTCCCTCGAGAACCTCGGCTCGACCTGATACTTTGGTTCACAACCGGACGAGGAACTGCTCACCGGCGTGCGCCCCCTCTTGTATAGGAACCCGGGAGCCCCGACCCCGCTCGAGATACACGCAACACTTCTAATTGGTCCAGGCGGATTATTAATGCATAGCAAAGTGCACACACACATAAACAGCAATCAGTTATATTATTAGCCCTAGCAGTTTTCATGTATCTGACGCTGATGTACCTAGCGTAATAAATAACATCGAAATCTCTTTGAATATAGTGCTTAGAACACTTAAATCTGTAGATCAAAAAAAAGGGGCGGGACCGGATCATATTAGCCCATTATTCATTATTAATTGTGCAACGTCATTAGCACGGCCTCTTACTATTTTATTTAGTCGTTCCATCACGGAGGGAATAGTTCCAAAAATTTGGAAAGCAGCTTTCATTTCCCCTATACATAAAAATAGTAGTAAAAATGATGTAAAAAATTACAGGCCGATTTCGAAACTCTGTATTTTTGCTAAAGTGTTAGAAAAAATTGTACATAATCAACTATACAGTGCCCTGTCTAACACATTCATTACCCAACAGCACGGATTCATAAAAAAGCGATCAACCACCACGAACTTACTATCTTTCACAGAATTCACATCAGCTGGTATGGATTCTGGAGGACAAGTTGACGCCATTTTTACTGATTACTGTAAAGCATTCGACCG
>DWHU01001265.1:0-13206 GCA_018247975.1 Parides photinus | reverse complement strand
TTTTAAAACTATTGACAGAATTATAATTATATTTGATGATTTTATAACATCCCAAAATATCTAATTAAAAAGGCATTACAATTTTATTAACGTGTTCATAACGCGTTAAACATTACAACACTCCATTTCTATAAAATATTGAAAACACTATAACAATAAACACTAGTAAATAACTTTATGCAAAGGTTCTCAACTATAACAATAAATTGTGATACGTTCTTGAAAAAGCTGTTTCTCTTTTGAACAAGGTATTGCGATGAATGCGAACTTACGGCTCAACGGCCTCGAACGAAGATTCTCATTAAAACCCGGCGACACTCAGTTGCTTTTCTTTAAGTTCTATATTACAATAATATCTAAAATTCAAGTTTTTGATATATTTACCACTTCTATTAGAATTAACAAGTTTACATAAATAATTATAAATATTTTTCGTTCTTATGTCACTGTTTCTAATCATGACATATTGTTAATTTTCACATCATTATAATATATAAAAATTAATGTTTGTCTGTATGTTATCGATGAACTCAAAAACTACTAGACCGATTATTATAAAAATTGGTATAAATATGTATTTTTACCCGGAGAAGGTTTGTATAATATGCTAATTACACTTGCCACCAGGTGGCGCTGCAGAGTAGCAACTTCTGCCCGTTCAACCGATTGTCATAAAAATCAGTACGACCATGTATTTTTACACAGAGGAAACGAATATGTATATATGTAATAAACTGATTTTTCTTTAAAATTATCTTTCTTAAATTTATTTTAGTTGTTGGCGTAGCAACGCGCGCCGGGTACAGCTGGTATCTATAAAAAAAATAATTCAAAGTGTACCCATTAATTGACTGTTGGGCGGAATTAAGAGGGAGGTTACAGACCGGGCACCTTCCGTGCTCGGCCACTCCCGGCCCTTAGCCGCTGATTATCTTCTTTTCACAGGAGAACGAGTGGATATCGCAACCAAAAAAAAAATGTTGGGCGGAACAAAGTTCAACGGGACCCGCTAGTATATGAAATATTTACAAGAACGAATACAGCAATATGAGGTAATTTGCATACAAAGAAACGAAGGGTAGATAAAAATAACGCAGGAGTTAAATGAATACTTGTAAATAAACATTGGTACGAGTCACAGTAATACAATTACTAACGTAATCCGGTTGACAGTAACCAAATCATACTGAGTTCAATCGTGTTAAATTTAATTGTTATAAAATGGAAATCATGTTATTCATTATACAGAAACTGAAGCAGCCCATGAAAAGTTAATTGGTTAGAAAGTAAATTAATCATTTATAATTGTAATGTTAACGATAATAATAATAATTAAAAAAATTTGGACATAATTTTGACGATCGTCTTCAATGATAATTATAAAGAAGAGGAAAGAGAAAATAAAATTCTTAATTATTAGCTTATAGGTAACATTATAAAGATGTTTAGCCGACAACATATTTGCCAATTTTGCAAAGAATCATATTGATTAATGTTGTCGTAAAATAAATAAAACTTAACAAAATCTATGTTTTTTTTGTTGATTGAAATATGTTTTTAATGTCTGAACATTTATTACAGTAACAGAATGATGTTTGGATAATTTCTATTCCACATCTAACGTGGTAACTGAATATTCGTTAACATGCTTGATTTAGTATTGGAGTACGTTATTAATCGCTAATCGGCTCTGCTATGATAAATGTATTATTTACTCCCACGCAACGGCGAAGAGGACCACATTTTCAACGTGTATATTCGAAATTGCTCCTGCAAATGGAAGCACCGCACTTCGTACATATTGCACCTTGCTGAATAATTCATGTAGTACCGTGCAATGCATGCTGCTCGTGGTATAGGTAAAGTTTGATATTATCTAGTTGTATGATCAAGTTAGTATTATCAACAGTTCGTTGATCAAGTAAACAACATTCAATAAACTTGTAACGACCAAAGTCAAGTCAAAGAGATATTTTTAGTGTTACGTTATTACAAAATTGTGATAGCCACCTAATGTTTTATACATACATACAATCACGCCTCTTTCCCAATGGGGTAGGCATAATGTTTTATAGATTTTTTATTATTAACTTATCGCTATATGGATTCTATGATTAGTGTGAAGTGTAATAATTAATAACGCGTCTAAAAGAAACTATCACCAAATTACTACCCATTTTGAAAGACCTAAATATGTAAGAAAAGAAACAATGACAAATATTTATAAATTAAAGCAAGTATGTACACGTTATGTCCATTATAACAAAGTACATTTAATACGGATCCATGCTCATGATATCACCGTGTTTCAAATTATTTCATCAAGTAGCAAACAAAGGCAGCTTTGCGCAGTCGAGTAAACATAATATCTAGATACGTAACCAAATAGAAATTCTTGATTAATTTTTTTTTCTTAATTGAATGGCTTTACAGGACACGGGAACAATTTGTATAATGATTGAAACATTTTGTTTTTGAAACAGAAAAAAATGTTATTGGTAAAATAAAAAACAACTTTTATTATATTTATCTTTGGTTGTAAAAATCGTAGTTGTCGCACTTGGCATGCGGATTGGCGAACGCAATTTGCAAAGGTCTGAAGGTTAAAAGCAACCACTCTCTTTCCTGAAATTATTCAGTCCAATTTAACTTTTAGAAGTTAAATGTGATGTTGGTATTATTAATTATCCCTTTTAATTTCGTTGGTAAAAACTGATCAAGGTGTTTAGTTTTTAGTTCAGGTTCTATTTTTGTTATTTATTTTCACATATTCACTTATGTTAACGATATATGTTGCCATAGAAATAACAACAATGTACAGGCGCCTACTGCTTGGCATAGACCACCTCCAAGTATCTCCACTCAACACGATCCAACGCTACCTACATCCAGCGGCATACTACGACCTTCATAAGGTATTTGGTTCACCTGTTGGAGGCACTTCTTTTTCTTCTCCTCATATTGTTCTTCCAGCACTACGTCTGTTGCTACTCGGCCGCCACTTTAGGACCTTACTGCTCCATCAGCCGTCTGTTCTTGAAGCAAAATGCCCTACCCTGCCCATTGCCCCTTAAAACCCTTAAGGTTACCAATCCTGAGAGCTAACTCGATAACCTCAATTCTTCTACGGATCTCCTTATTCCTAATTCGATCGCGTAAAGAAACTCTAAGCATATTCCATTTTCCTTTGGGAGACTTTGAGTATCGGCCTGTTTGAACAAATAAAATGAAACTGAAAAGAAACCCTACTTTCTGTGTCTCATACGAATAGGTATTTAAATTTATTTATTATAGCATCAATGCCAACCTTCGAAACAGGCAGAAATTAATGTGGGAGAAGGATAAACTCAAATTGCGCTCGACCGATTAAGCAATGATGAAACTCCCAATAGCTTATAACAAATCTTATTTTTCAAAAATATGTACTTTTTATCTCTCATATTTAGTTACCTAGCTTTATAAATTTAGATATAAACATGTCAAGATAAATTAATTATATGAGTGTGCAAATAAACGGAGTGCTTCTTAAGCCGTATACTAACATTAAGCATATCATACAATTTTATTGCGTAAGATAGTTTTAAAATAATACTTGTATGTAGATTTTTAGTTTCTAATTAGATGCAGTCTCTCTGTAGCTTCCTCGAGGAGTTCTAATAATTGTATAATCAAAACTATCATTCAAACGAGTTAACTTTTAAACAAATGTTGCTGTTCTCTTTAGAACATGCGAGTATTGTTAGTAAACAACTGTGTTACTATTGAAATTTCGAATCCCAGTGAAAATTTATTTGCGAAAATTTTAAAATAAATCAAGACAGAAAGAACTGAATTATCAACAATGACTTTAACTTCAAGTAATCAGTTAGTAAAAGTGATTGAAAATTTATCAGGTAAAGCAAGTAAAATGATTCCAGACAGAAAGAATTTCATCAATTTCGCTTTATCATGGAAGATCATTTTAGCAGAATTTACCTCGACCATGCTTCTAATTTTCTTGGGATGTATGTCGTGTATACCGCTACAAGGATTTCAGTCACCTTTATATGCATCGTTCGGTTTCGGGTTTGTGGTGTTATTTAATATTCAAGCATTTGCTCACATATCTGGAGCGCATATGAATCCTGCAGTTACGGTCGCTGCTGTAATCTGGGGTAGAACACCAATTGCACTGGGAATAGGATATATTATAGCACAGTGCGCAGGGGCTGCAGCAGGATATGGAATACTAATGACATTATCACCTGTTGATATTATACCAGACGGTATTTGCTTAACAAGACTTCATACGGAACTCACAGAATTTCAGGCATTTGGTGTCGAAGCAATTCTTACAGCCGCATTGAACTTACTTAACTGTGCAATATGGGATCCACAAAATAAATCAACGTTAGATTCCGTGTCATTAAAGTTCGGTTTTACTATAGCTGGATTATCGATTGCTGGCGGTCCATTAACTGGGGCAAGTATGAACCCTGCCAGATCACTCGGCCCAGCTTTATGGACTGGTTCGTGGGACTCGCACTGGGTGTATTGGACAGGTCCACTATTTGGTGGAACACTATCAGCTCTACTTTACAAATGTGTTTGGCTAAAGAAAAGTATAAGTGATAATATATAAATAAATGATAAACTTGGAAACAGTACATTTAAACCTTTAAATTGGGGTTATACCTAAAGTTTATAAAGTTACTATTGATAAAGATAGCTAATGTCTTTGTTAATGCACGTATGTATTACGTGAAAGACAAGTAATGTTTTCAAAGCTATTACATTCACAAAAAGTATTATAAAAAGTAAGTCAATATTGATGGATATTCATAATTTTTTACCAGAAATTCAAGATAATAGCTGCTAAAAATATCATTAGGTAATAACACGTTAATGAAAGTAAGAGTTCGTGTTAATTCTCAATCATTATACAATGATTTTCTAAATAATAAAGTAATTTTCGAATAACAGATTTACAAATTTTTAACGAATGTATAAAAGGATTACGTGCCATAATTTCATTATTGAAACTGCGAATCGGAAATATTACAGTGAACAGATATCGAAACAAATTTACATCCGGCAATATGTTGTATTAATTCGTTTGATATTTTATTAATTTGTAGTTTTTCAACGTTTAAAAAGCAGTGAAATTTATTACAAAATATTTAAATAGTATTATAAAACATATCATATAATATTTTATTGTACATATATAAATAAAGTTAATTTAAATTTTGCATGGGATAAAATATTACGAAAATTTATAATTTTTTAAGGTTGAAAAATCAATATGTAAATGTTCATTTTGATTAGAAAAGTTACAATGTAACAGCATTAAGAATATATTTAATAATAATGCAGCATTATATAACGATTTTAGTTTAATTAAACGGTGTAATCCTGGGATTATATTGACAGTATGCTTTCAATCATGGTACATTAATTATACATAGAGGAAATCTAAGGTAACTTGCGTTATAAAATAACATACATATTGTCACTTTTAGTTTTGTTTCATAAAATAAACAGACCTGAAGAAGTCAGGTTATATTTGTAAAAACTATCCTCAAACTCCGTCGATTTCGCAAGATCAAGTTTCAGCGAAATGTTTTGCCGAGAACATTCTAATAATAGAATGAGCTGCGTGCTGAGGTTTTTATAGGAACTATAATATGGAATTCTTTAAAAAGGGGATAAAAATGATAAGCTAGCAATACATTCGACGCTATTGATATATATTGGCTGTGCTGACAGTCGCCATCAGACCCGTATGCCTGGTTGTCAATTGTAAATAAATAAAAATATAGCATTTAAATGTTGTTTATGTTTATTAACTTCTCTCATAATCTCTCATAGAAATATTGTACAGAGAAAAAAATTGTATTATTTACACTAGCTAAACTTTTAGTAGAAGAAGAAATTCATCACAATCAAAAGTCTAAATCCTACGCATGTTTCGCTACAGGCTTAAAACAGGGTAGGCCATCCAGTACCATCCAGTAGATAGTACTTAGCTTCTGTAGCCGATATTTCTACCGCCAAACAATAGTGTACAAACATTACTTACAGCTAGTAAAATCACTGGATTTACGATACTTCTTATACATAGATATCATACAAGTTTTTTCTCGGATAGCATTGTTGTGAGCGAGCGTATCATCTCAAACTCAAATAAACGTACTGTTTGTTTCATTGGCACGTTGAATAAAAATAAATAAAACTAGTAAGTCCGTAAACTAGTATTCTAATGCAAACTTTTTCATACCCTCTCTTTGTTGAAGAATGTGATTCGTTATTTTAAGAGTTTTCCTAACCACCAACCTCGTGAATATTTCAGTTTTGCAATTTATGATTCACAGGACTTTCTTTGTCCAATTTAGCACGTGCCAGCTCTTACCGTCATTCAAATTTATTATCCAAGAACAAATGACAAAATCTGCGAAAGGGTTTTAAAAATTATTCCGACATTTTAAGCCACATTTTTTTAAATCGAGGTTAAAAAGAATCTTACACAAATGCAGCAACATTCTAATGTCAAAATATTAATTTTTAAATATTAACTTCATAACGTGTAAAGTAATTTTGCTATCGAACCAGTTACAATGAAAATTATTGAATATTGTCAAAAAGTGTTTTTTTTTCAATTTAGGATATTTTATGATTCTATTACTTCTTACTACTTTTTTGCTTTTAAAACAATATGAGAAAACCCTTTTTCTGTAATTGTCAAAGTCTCAAGTAAACCAATAAATTTTAATGTAACGCTCAACTATGGGACCTAGATTTAGCCATCATATTATTAGTGAATTATTCTGTTATAAGAAACCATTTTTAATTCGAAAAGCGCTATTTATAACACGTTCCCAGCGATATTCTTGATTTCTTAGCATAGTTTTCTTATAAGGTATTTTATTACCTTCAACTTAATTTACATAAAGAAGTAAACCATTTAAATACGTAAAAATAATTTGTTTAAATGTACCTTACAGAAATAGACTAAAAATATACCAGTTTCAGTTATGTTTACAGAACTTTCTGTGGATTATTTATTTGGTTGTGTAACATATAGTAATATATTAAAATACATAGCATCTATATTAAACTCTTAGCGTAGGATTTTGAAAGTTCGAAGCAATGGAATAGATCAGCAAAGTTAGACGAAAGTTTGCTCTATCACCTAATTGCTGTGCCGTTAGCGGCATTTACCGCTGAACACTGCTTTTAGTAGCGGATATTTCGGAGGTTATTCTAATAATGACGGTTCCGATAGTTATATCGGAATTATAAAACACGAAATGTAATGTAAAATAGGAATATTTAATTTAATGTAATAGAGCAGATGTAATTTGTTATTATTCCGTAGTTGCTGCATCGTTTTTGTTCCGCTGTAATGTCACATTCAAACCATATCAACTGTGCCTGACATGATAATTATCATTAACAACAAATCCCGTTAAAATTTAATGTATTCTAAGCATACGAGACAGTATCTTTTAGTAATTAGGAAACACAAATCTATTCTTACATGAGTAATGGCGTGCATTGATAATGGGAACGGAATCGTACCACTTTTAGGAAGATCGGCCGTTCGGGATACTTCAGATAATTAACAGGAAGTTGTTAAATATAAAGACTTGTTTTACTTTTACTGTTCATTAACAGATTAAATATATATATTTTGAAATATTTTCTAAGGAGGCAATTGAATAAAAGTTATAAATGAAAGGTGATATATTTACTACTCACGTTTTTCACTACACACAGTTTTCAATGGACGCACTGAAAACAGCCATGTGTCTATTTCCAGCACTTAGATCTGAAGAGAAAATGAAAGAGTCTCGTGTCTGTAAGATTTCAAAGAAATGAAAAGCATCGATGAAACTCCATGACGGTTACTTTTGAAGGATGTAAGCTTATTGTATCTTTTATTCTAACCGTTAGAAATAAGCGTTTTCTTATTAACAGTTATTATACAATTTATTACACAATAATAGCCTTCACAGATATGGGAAATACATCCCTCACATGGGATACGCATTTTGGTAAGGTTGTTTCAAATGTTTTATTCAGTATTTCGTTCTGTGTTCATCTCACAAAGAATTATTCTGTTTCAGCGAACACCGGATTGTTTTAATTTATTAATTCCCAAATGAGCTTTAAAGAAAGGAACATAGGAAACGCAAAATGCAACGTCTGCGAAAATAGAGATTATTTGTAGCAAACAATAATATTTACTGTACATTATTTCAGTAGTAAACAAAGTTCAAAACAAAGTTCTGAATAATAACAAATTTTTGGATTCATGATTGTGAAAATAAATTATAATGACACTTATTTAAAGATTGAAGAACACATTTCATTCTATAGTCTATCGTAATATATAATATATGTATTTATTAATTTTTATATAAATTACCGATTGTCATATTATAATACAATAAAAAGCCACAACTACTATGTGCTGTTACCAAATATCATCTATGTAGGACACAAGTCAAATTAAACAAAGTTTTTACTGGTTTATTTTAAAAAAATATCTTCTAACTCTTTTCCACTACATAATTGAATATATATTAAACATGTACAACATTTTTGGACCAACTGGTGCAAAAACGTGTCATTCTAAAGTTTTGATCCCTTTTGTTTCTCCGACAACTAAGTAGCTAATGTTATTCCTAATACAAAGTTGAACAACAAAGTTTTCCAAAAAATTTGTTGGTCCCTCATTGTTTTCATTAAAGCATATGTAATAAAAAAAATAACAAACATTTATGTGATCAATATTACACATCGCCTTTGCAAGAATTAATAATTAAGCTATAGTTTTACATTAAAATTAAGTTGTCCAAAACAAATCATTATAAGTGTTTATGATTGTTATTTACAACTATACTAAAATAAAATGAATTTTATTTATTCAAATAATGATGATTTTGATAGTGTTAAATATATTAGCAAATTCTTTTTATAGTTTATTTTGTTAAGCTTCAGAAAGCAATCGAATACGTTTCTGGGTGTAAACAATGTACGCAATGAGATAACTGCTATCATTAACATTATATTACTTAGATTATATTGTAGTAATGAGTTTTAGTATTAAAATAAACAAAAATAACATTTTAGTATGTAGTGAAAATTGGTACCATTGCAGTTCCTAAATTTTCCACAAAACATTAGTGTGCAAACATTACTATGTTACGGTTTGTAGGTAGCAAGTGCAATTACTAGACTAGCATATTATATGCTGCAAGGCAACAAACACAATGTGATTTAGTGTATATGGTTTTAACTAGCGCCACAATGTTATAGGCATACGTACATACACACTTTAATCTTGTTCAGCGATATGTGAGGAAAAGTCCATCAAATATTGTTCGTGGATGTTTGCAGTGCTGATTGAAAACCGAGCAATTTCTCAAGCGTAGTTCACGTGTATAATTCTTCGATTTCTACGAATATCTTTTGGAAATTTATTAAACCTGTTCTTGTGTATGTACGTAACTGAAATATAGACCAAGAATATTTACATATGTGTGATAGCCGAGTGGTTACGAATCTCGGCCTCAGAATGACGGTCGTGGGTTCGAATTCGGGCAGACACTAATGACTTTTCGAGTTACGTGCGGTTTGAGAAATTAATTATCATTGGCATTCTCAAGGAGGATTAGCATTAGGCAGGCGGCCGGCTGTAAAACAAAATTGCCAAAACCTTAGCAGTGTGTATGGCACAGATGAGGATCGACACACTGCGCCAACCCCAAAAAAAAATTGTTCGGAAAATGAGTGAGACTAAAAAAAAAATTATTTACAAATAAATTTCTTTATTCGTTTCTAACTCAATGCAGCAGTTTTCAGTGGTTTTAATTTAGAAAAGTGCAACGCACATTTTGTCTAAAAATAAATCAACATTGACGCAAAACACAAGTTACATGTTTTTGTGAAGAAATGCTCGAAGCACTATCATGATTAAAATAAACAGTTAAACGGCTAAAATTTGAGGAATGTGAATTTGAGGGGTTTT
This sequence comes from Parides photinus, assembly GCA_018247975.1. Taxonomy (NCBI): domain Eukaryota; kingdom Metazoa; phylum Arthropoda; class Insecta; order Lepidoptera; family Papilionidae; genus Parides; species Parides photinus. Next base: position 3,191 of record DWHU01001265.1, on the reverse strand, counting down.
GATTACTAACGTTTTGAACACAGATATCGGTTAACGAGATATATAGAATACAAGTTGTAGTTTTTGTTTCTTTTATTAACATATGAACTATATCGTTAAACTAATAATAAAAGCCGAAAGCAATGAGAAAAATTGATTCAAAATCTAAAAGTTTCTTTTGTTCTTTCTTTAAAGTATATGTTTAGACAAATCGATGGAAAATCGTCTTATAAGAAAATGTTTTGAAAAATTCTCATTCATTAGTAAATTCATTATCTGGTTCTGTATAAAGTTGGCATTGTTTAATTAATATGTATCTTTGTTTATAATAATATTTTCTCAGTTTTATCTAGCATTGAGCATCCTTGTTACGAATAGCAATAACACAAATTGTGAATGAAAGCAGAGCATATACTTTTTTCTGCATTAAAAATTATGTAAAATATCATATGACATAAAATTTATTTAATTGTCTATATAATAAAAATTAATTACAATATGTAATAAATACATGTGACCTTTTATCATCAAAGTTCAATTGCAAGTGCAATGAAATCAAACGAAACTAAGATTAGCGTTTAGTTAGTGTTTAACTAGTAACAGTATTACACTTTCCTAGTTTGCTTGTTAGCTTTACTAAACAGGTATGATGATGTAATTTTATTAATGTAGAAATATAAATGATTTGAAAATGATTAACCCGTTAATTTTTCAGATATCTAATAATGCGTGTTCATGATACTCTACAGAAAATATTTTTATTATCATGCTTTTTGTTACCATTTTACCATTCAAAAGAAATAGATCAATGTAGCACAATATCCTCGTGCAAATCATGTTTAACTAAAACATTTTGCACTTGGTGTGTAACAAAGAGTCGTTGTACGAAGCAATCGTGTGGCAATGATAATGTTATCTATCCGAAAACTGTTGCTGCACTCATGTCGGGGCCCGATTTTTGTCCCAGAGTCGTCGACACACAAGAAATAGTACTGAAAAGTGGCAAAAGAAAGAAGTTATCTGTGAAGATAACACAAATCTATTTGTACATGGCATTTACGCCGTGGAAATGCAAAATTAATGTAAATGGCGAGGAGCATGTAATAATTGCAACTCTATTGACTGACACAGTATATTGTGATTCGTTTGAGTTCAAGAATGAATCTGATGAACCGACAGTAACAGGGAGTGTTACAGTCTTGTGGGATTATAACAAGGCCTTTGATGGCAGTTTACCATTTAAAGTTTGTAGATGTGATTTAGACGAATCATGCGTTGCTTGTAATTAATCATATTTAATCTATTATTAAACTGTAAAATAAACACAGAAAATTTTTAAATTAAAAGGTAAAATTGTCAAAATATAACATCTTTCATTTAGTTTTATGACGGAAGTCTTAATTCCCTGTAATTCATTTATTTTATGTACAAGATGGACCTCATAAAGAAACGAGTGTAACTTCAATGCAAAATCTTATTTTTCTATTAAATAATTATATTATGAACAGTAATCTCTTATTAACAAATGACCAACAAGCAAAATATTTTAGTATTCTCATTCATGGGAATGACCATATTTCAGTGTTTCTTGACAATATCTTACTGATTAAATATACTTTTGCCAATGTGGTTAATTAAATTCAAAAGTAATGATCTTATTCACACAAAATTCACCAAACAATATAAACACGCAAAATTCTACTTCGCAGTAAATTAATTTCGAAATTATATTGTATAAATAGAGGCGCAAAGTAACGGTACCTCATCTGGCGTCCGTAGCTTATCTGACATTTTTATAATGAGATTTTTCTGTCGGGTTCGCAGGAGGAAATACGCAGGGTTGTAATTAACTGCTTATTAAGCATACGTAACCTGTTTAACATATGAAAAGTAAAAATTTTTCGTGAATAAATATTTCTACCAATACCGATCATTTAATTTTTCCACATTTTTTTTATTTTGTCTACTAAATAATTACCAGTTTTGGTATTTTTGGTTGAATGGTGTATTAAATGTGTTCTAAGATATAAGCAAAATAAATTGTGTAATCGTTAAATGATTATTAGATGTCTTTTAATTTATGATACTAGTATTTTAAGGTTTCAATCATATATTACACATTGCAATAAATATTTGATAATGTCGCTAGGATTTTCATCAACTTCTATCTTGTATTGTGATTAAGTTTTTCATGGTAATTAATAAGCAATTATAGACTTTGCCATGTATTTGTCAAATTTAGCAGTAGTTAGTAAGGAAATAGTCTATTTGTCCAATGCTTAAATAGAGAATAAATCTGTATTTTGATGTAAACTTTTTGTAATTATCATTAAAAGTGACTTACCTGTCTTTACCTTACCTTTTTGACATCCATTTTCCGCTACACATTATTTTTATAATTAAATTAAGAAGGATTGTCGACATCGGTAACGACAAACATTTAAAATTATTGTACACTATGCTGTTATTAAGAGTTTATACTCAGTTCTCGCTAATTGTATTTTTTTATTCAAATTCGATTCGTCCATTGAAATGATGATATTTTACTTAACCAATTATGATGTAATAAGTTAAAGAAATATTGTTTGTACATTTACGGATAAGAAAAATTTTAGGCTAGACTCCTAAATAATTTATTATTTCCTAGATTTATTTATTCAAACACACATATTTGATCTATTTACTTATTACAGATTATTTGCGGTGTGACCCTTTAGCAATCTTCTTATACGGTTTATCACAGTTCAAGCCAGTGACGGAAAATCGCGTGATTGATGATAATAATGACAAATTGATATTATTCACAACATAATTTTCTTCCCTTGCCAGTAATGCAATAAATGTCGAATCAAAAATTTAGCGTTATTTAAATACCTTTATTATCGTACGCTGTACTGTGGTTAATACGCAAATGTGCAAAAATATAATCAATGAAATTAGTATAAAATTTTAAACAGCTAAATCGAAGCTTATTTATTTATAAATATATTATTATTAAAGGTTCTAATAAGCAGAAATAGTATACTTCGATCTGTCTTATAGAGATATCTAGATATGTCTTACACTGCCAAAAGTCGATTCTTAAAGTATCTTTTCCTTAAACTTAATTTTTAAAATGAGAAATTTTCTTTATAAAAAAGGCGATTAGTAAAGGTAATACCTAAATCATGTAGTATTTTGTAAGATCTATAATGCTTTTTAAAATAAATAAA